>OY731401.1:32555501-32718534 GCA_963425845.1 Sphenostylis stenocarpa | reverse complement strand
GGCATCCATATTTCCTCATCATGTGGGTCACCTTCATATTGTTGGGGAAGTCTTTTCATATTGGCAAAAGATATTTCAAAGGTCCTAGGTCCTCTTCCGCCGCATCCATTCGAGGTAGGGTAGACGACTTACTGATCCGAATGTCGTCTATAGTTCGAACCGTGACCAGCTTGTCGCCTACCGTGAGTTTGTCTCTTTGGTGGAGCGTTGAGAGAACTGCCTTAGCGTCGTGAATCCAAAGTCTCTTCAATTTCTTCTTTGGATTATGTTTTTCTTCGGTCTTTTTATTTTTCTTTATTTGTAGGAGCGTCATCTTACAGCTCCTTGGGGGAATAGATTCTTTCATTTCTAATTTTGCCCCCAATGCTAGCTATGCTGGAGATATTCTCATTAATAGGCGGTGTTTCTGCGTATCTCAATGGGACAACTTTATTTGGTTTGAGACATAAATAAATGTAACGACATCCTTGCCCCCTCTTCCTTATTGACTTGGATATCCTATGGTTGAGACTTGTTATCCTCCTTGGGCGGATCAACCATTGGGGAGAACTTGATGACGAAAGGCTTACTCTCCATCTTATTCCGATTCATGGAAAGCACATTGACTAATCCTTTCTTTTTATTATCTTATTATTATTAAAGTGAGAATGAATGAATGCAATTTATGAATGCAATTCATGAATGCAATAGACGGTTGAGATGATGAAAACAAACAATTTTATTTATTTCATCAAGACAGTGTACATTCCTCAATGCAACGTTTCGAAGCACTTTTTAAAAGCGAAAAGCCTAAAGGAATCCCATAGGTTGGTTAAAATTTGTATGTATTTCCTTTTTTGACTTCCCGTGTATGGCATGTGAATGCCCTAATCCTCTTTTAATGGTATTGAGGAATGTCCACTTTCTTCGACTGTCTATTGTTAGATGCATGTTATGAGGATGAAGTTTGGTGGATGCATGTATGCAAGTGTTTTTTTTTTTTAAACATTATCATGTTTTATTTTCTAACATGATGTATGATAGTGTTTGGGATTTTGTGTTTTTTTTATGCGGATGAGGGCATGAAGAATACCAGCCGCTTTCTAGAATGCAAAAAGATTTTTATTGAATGATTTATGAGATGGATATTCCTTAAGACAATGGCTTAGGTATCCTCCTTAAAGCTTTACGCTTTGTGGGGGATCCTACCCACTTCGGTGTAATGGTTCCTTCCCCATCACAGATTTGACAAGTATAATGGGGTTACCATCACACCTTAGTACACCTGTCCCTTCCTTGTCGCGAAGGTCACAAATGTGGTCGGGGCCTCTTCCGCCATTGTCTTAGGGATATCTAGTGCTCCCTAGAATGAATGTATTTATGCATGCACCAGTACAAAAGGGCAGTAGATGTTCAAAGTGCGATAACTTTTGACTGGGATGTCCGATTTGGACGCACAGCATGTCAAAACGAAGAGAAAACGGTGAAGAACCAAGTTGCAAATTCCCGAAGGGGATTTGGCCCAGTAATTTTTTCAAAAAACGCTTCTAAGACCCAATTTTGAGGGATTTATTAAAATGATGTGTATGCATACTTTCCTTATGCATTTATTTTCTCTCCTGGTTTTTCCACTTATGACATGATGCAATATGAATGATACGACTTTGTCAAAATTATTTTTATAAATGTTTTGATTTTGTTTATTATCATTTTATTTTTTTTTGGATTTTATTTTTATTTTTTTTAGCCTTTTATCTCTTCTGTCGGAACTACGTGGCTACTTAGCTTACAAAGAACCTGAAACCAGGCTAGCTAAAAGGCAGACTGTCCGAGATAAAAAAATGGCTTTATGCAAAAAATATTTAGCGTCCCTTATCTCTTCTGTCGGAACTGCGTGGCTACTTAGCTTACAAAGAACCTGAAACCAGGCTAGCTAAAAGGAAGACTGTCCAAGATAAGGGCGTTTATTGCAAAAATATTTTTTGTGATTTTTGTTCTGTTGTTTGTTTATGCTATGCAACAAACAAATGCAACAAACATATGCACACACAATTCGATCATCCACGAACAGGCGAGAATTCATTTTTATCACGAGGTAGGGTTTTCCTGCAGAAAAGTGCATTGGCGAGGGTTGGTTGTAACTGTTCTCACCAGGCTAAGGCCCCCAAGGTGCCCCCATTATAGGGTCCCCACTCTCCAGCCGTCCGACCATGCTTAGCACTAAGGCCATAGTCAGTCTTGTTGCCAAAAGAGGAAGGTTATCACCTTGATAGTGGTGGTTTCCGATCACACTGGTGGGCTCAAGGCCCTCACTACAGCGAACTGTACCTGCCACCCACTCCCTATGGTTTTCTCACTTGCCCCCGGGTATAGAGGGAACTGTAGTGTGCAAGGGTTTGTGTACAATTTGTATTTCACACAATTGCGGAAGTATAAACAGACAACAGTTATTTAAAGCCAAGCAATAAAACATGTTATAATACAAGTTAAGGGCAAAAGCGTTATTTTCTTGGTTTATTTGTTTTTAAGTCGGCCCATCACTAAATGGGATAAACTCTCGAGGCTTCCCCAGTGGAGTCGCCATCTGTCGCCGCCGTCTTAAAAAGACAAAAAGGCGGTCGGAGCGACGCGATGGCTTTTCGACCCTTTTTTATTTTCGCGTTTCTTGTAGGTGGTTACAACGCCTTTAGGTTGTCCGATAACCGGGCTAACCTAGGGGCGAGGTTTTCGAAAGGTGTCCTTGGGTTGTCCGATAACCGAGCTAACCCAAGGGCTTATTTATTTTGGGTTCTATGGAGTCGCCACCGATGTTTTTACCGGAAACATCGGAAAAGGTTTTTAAAAGGCGTTGGTTTTCGAAAACCAACTTTGGTCATTAGAACCAGAGTTGGGTAAGGGAGTTAGTTACGTGGTAAAGGAAGTATTAGTTCCTTTACTACGTCCTTTCGGGTTTCCTATGATAGGCCATCTTTTATTGTTAATAAATAAACCGGAAAATATACTTTTGCCCTTTTTTTATTATGCGGAATTTAAAGTGATGACTACATGGCCCTAATCTATTGCATAATTAAAATTAAAGCGTTAAAAGTAGAGAGGGAGAAATTAAACCTCCAAAGCAAGCTTTGTTTTATATTTTCTTTAAAATAAACGGGTGCTTTTTGGCAGCCCTTCGCTCTACAGGACGTCAAAAACTCTTCTAGACGCCGAAAAATGCTCTCAAAGACACTCAGAAACTCCGAAAATGCGTCGGAGGGATTCTAGAGAGAAGTTTTTAGAGAGAAGGCAGAGCTAATGCTTGAGGTGTGTGGAAATGAGGGGGGGGAGGACCCCTATTTATAGGTTTTCGCGCCTGTCAGTGGCGAGACCGCCGGTCTCGTCTGACAGGGTCGAGACCGCCGTCTCGTCCAACGAGACCGCCGTCTCGACTGCCAAACGCGGCGAGACCGCCGTCTGGGGAAACGAGATCGCCGTCTCGTCCTTCACAGGTGGCGAGACCGCCGTCTCGCCAAGCGAGACGGCGGTCTCACCACTTGCATGAGGCGAGACGGCGGTCTGGGAAGTCCAAACGGTTGTCTCGTCCCAACAAGGCGAGAAAACTTATTTTTTGGTACAGAAACTCCCTTCTATCCTAGTATGGGGCCTAATAGTCTCTCCTAATGGCTTGTTAGGCTTCGTCCATCTTCAAATAGGAGGCCTTCTGGTCTTTATTTGGAGGCTGGGGAAGATTTGGGGTCTACAAATTTTCACAAGGATGAGCTACTTTTTTATCTTTAGCCAAAGTTTTAAATTTCTCAACATCTTTCTTTAAGCACTCATTTTCTTTCTCAAGAATGCCAACAGTATTTTCTAATGCTTGAAACTTTTGCTTAAGTGCAATGTACTTTTTAGTAACCTATTAAAACCTTCATACATTTCTTGATATGCTTCATGCAACTCATCATATTCATTTAAGGATTTTGTGCTACTTACTTGCGATGAGGTTTCTTGTGATGAGACTTCATTATCACTCTTTGTCATCAAGCAAAGATTTGTTTCTTCTTCTTCATCACTGCTTTCAGAAGAACTCTCTTGTGTTGTAGAAGAATCATTATCCTCCCAAGCAATATAAGATTTGTGTTTACTCTTATAGATACCGTTCTTTTCTTTCTTCTTCTCTTTCACATCTTTCTTCTCTTTCTTAAGTTTCGAACAGTCTTGTTTGATATGACAAAGCTTTCCACATCCATAGCACTCGTACTTATTGGTTTTCTCTTTTCTTTGTTGTCTCTTTTTCATATTCTTCATAAAACGAGAAAATTGTTTAGCTAAAAGAGATATATCAGAATCCGAAAACTTACCTTCATTTTTGCTTTCATCTTGTGAAGATTTTTCTTCTTTTAGAGCTATCGTCTTGCCTTGATTTTGTTCACCATTCTTTAACCTTTGTAGCTCCATCTCATGCTCTCGCAGCTTTCCAAATAGAGTAGCAATATTCATTTCTGTGAGATCCTTTGATTCCGTAATAGCAGTGACATTTGGTTGTCAATTCCTATCTAAGGATTTCAAGATCTTTGTGTTCAACTCCTCATTGTCAAAAATCTTTCATAATATTTTCTAGTGATTTACTATATGTGTGAAGCGTGTCTGAAAATCTGTGATACTTTCATTCTGCTACATTTGAAACAATTCATACTCCTGGATGAGTGTGTTCTTACATGCTCGCTTTACTTCATTTGTTCCTTCATGTGTCACTTCAAGAGTGTCTCATATTTCTTTTGTCGTCTTGCATTGTGAGACCCTGAAAAATTCATTACGAGTTAAGGCAGAAACAATAGCATTTCGGGCTCTTACATCATAATGGGAACGCTTGTTTTCATCTGATGTCCATTAGTCAAAAGTCTTTGAAACAACTCCAGACTCCGTTGTTCTCATCGAAATGTAAGGACCGTTGAGTACATCATCCCAAACACTGTAATCTAGTGTTTGTAAAATTATTTCCATTCTCACTTTCCAAAACTGATAGTCTTCTCCTTCAAATAGTGGTGGTCTGTTTATTGAGGTTCCTTCCCTGTAAACCTGATTTTGCATAGACATCTTAACAGATCATTTAGAAATATCTTATCTAACCAAGCTCTGATACCACTTGTTAGACAAATGACATCTAGAGGGGGGTGAATAGATGCACAAATTAAAATAGATGCCAAATTAAAAATTTATTTTAAGATATCCAATATTTATTAATTCAATTTTAATTATCAAATTAAACAAAGATAAAGCGAAGCGATATAATCGAGAGAGATATAGGGAAAGTTATAAGCACACGAGATATAGGGATAACAAAGAAGTAGAGTAATGAAGTAAAAGAAAAGGAGTGATTAAAGGAAAAGAAGATCACACAATAATTTATACTGGTTCAGGTATAACCAACCTTACATCCAGTTCCCAGTCACCTCTAACACAAGAGTGACCCCAATTCATTATCTTTAAAATTCAGTTTACAAATTACAATCAACTTAGCAGAGGAACCAATAAAGAGTAAACTAATTAAAAGACAATCACCTCCTTAGAAACCCACTAAGGATGAACACCTCCCTAGAATCCCACTAGGGATGAACACCTCCTTTGAATAAATCAAAGGATGAAAATCACCTCCTTTGCCACCAACACACAAAGGATGAACACCTCCCTAGAATCACACTAGGGATGAACACCTCCCTGAACAAATCAAAGGGATGAAACCACATAAGCCCACAAAGGATGAAGGTAATAAAATAAGAACAATCACACCTGGGTAATAGAGACAACAAATTGTAAAAGCCTGTAGAATGCCACCCTCCAAGAACAAGTGTGATTAATAATGAAAGCGCAAAAGGTAGTAGAGAAGAGGGTTTTCTCAGAAGGTGTAAAATATCTTTGTTGCCTTACTCATAATTCTTTTCTTAAAACTGAATTAATGTAAAATTGTATTTTCAAATTCTGTAATAGTGTGTATTTTATTTTTCATCAAACCTTATTTAAATAGGAAAATAGGATCAGAAAATAGTCATTGGTCATTAATAATTTCATAGAGAAAAATCAGGATGTATCAAAAAACATTTATTCTTCAAAAACGGATATATTTTCCAAATTTAAACTGTCATAATCGATTATGTTACTAGTATAATCGATTATGACAAAGAGAAAATTGTTTTTCCATTTCTGATGCATCATAATTGATTATGATAGTGAAAAATGTCATGTTACGAAATTTTATCACATTTGTGCTTTGGAGGCTTATGCATAATACCACTTCATCAACTTGTACCTCCATATCCAGTATTCTAAGACTCTATCTAGTCTTCAGGCTTCATCTTGGGCTTGCTTGAGTCTTGAATATTGTTGACTTGAATCATCATTAAAATCATCTCTTTGGAATATAGGGACATGTTTCACATTGTCATCAATCTCCCCCTTATTGCTTTCACTGACCATTTGGACTTTAATTTCCTAGGGAAAAGCCTTAACTTTGAGTTGAATAGCAACACAGATTGACCTGGATGAAAATCTTGTTTCAAAATTTTCTTATCATGATATGCCTTGACTTTCTCCTTGTACAACTTGGAGGACTCATATGCATTGAGTCTCATTTCTTCTAACTCATGCATCTAGGTTCTTCTTTTCTTTGTTGAAGCTTTAGGGTCAAAATTAAGGAATTTTAAAGCCTAATAAGCTTTGTGCTCCATTTCCACTAGGAGATGACATGACTTGCCATAAACAAGTTGAAAGGGAGAAAGCCTAGTGGGAGATTTGTATGCAGTTCTATAAACCCAAAGTGCATCATCCAGCTTCATTGACCAATCTTTCCTTGAGGATGAAACAATTTTCTTTAAGATTCTTTTGATTTCTCTATTTGACACTTCTGCTTGTCCATTCGTTTGTGGATGATAAGGTGATGCCACTTTATGCCTAACCCCATAATGTTTCAGACATTTTTAAAGTTGATTATTGCAGAAATGTGATCCTCCATCACTGATCAAAACATTAGGCGTGCCAAATCTACAAAATATATTCTTCTTTAAAAACTTTATGACAATTTTGGCATCTTCTTTTGCGGCTGCTACTGCTTCCACCCCCTTAGACACATAGTCAACTGCTACCAAGATGTACTCATTGGAGAATGAGGATGGAAAAGGGCCTACAAAATTGATTCCCCAACAATCAAATACTTCTACTTCCAATATGATATTGAGGGGAATGTCATGTTTTCTTGAGATTCCCCCTGTTCTTTGACAATTATTACATTGTTGGACATAGTTATGGGCATCCTTGAACAAGGTAGGCTAGAAAAAACCAGATTGGAGGACCTTTGCAGCAGTCCTCACTCTATTAAAATGCCCACCATAAGGAGAACTGTGACAATGCTAGAGAATGCTTCTGGCTTCCTCATTTGTTACACACCTTCTCCACAAGTTATCATTCCTTACTTTGAAAAGATCAGAATCATCCCATACAAAATAGTGTGCATCTTTAAAAAACTTCTTCCTTTGATGTCAAGTAAAATCTTCTGGAACAACCCCTGCAACTTTGAAATTTTCCATGTCAACAAACCATGGCCTCTCTTGAATAGCAAATAGTTTTTCATCTAGAAATTCATCTCTAATATCCTGCTCTTTCGAAGTCACCTCTTCATTAATCAATCTGGATAAATGATCCGCCACAAGATTTTCACTACCTTTTTATCTTAGATTTCCATATCAAATTCTTGTAGCAACAATACCCATCTTATCAATCTTGGTTTGGGGTCCTGTTTAGCAACCAAGTATTTGATAACTGCATGGTCGGTGTACACAACAACTTTTGATCCTATCAAATAAGATCTGAATTTTTCTAAAGTGAATACAATTGCAATTAATTCTTTCTCAGTTGTTGCATAGTTGATTTGAGCTTCATTCAGAACCTTGCTTGCATAAAGAATAACATGAAAGGCCTTTGATTTTCTTTGACCAAGTACAACCCCTACAGCATAGTCATTGGCATCACAATTCAATTCAAAATTTAAATTCCAATCAGGTGCTGTAATGATGGGAGTTGAACACAATTTCTCCTTTATAGCTAAAAAGGCTTTGAGGCATTCCTCATCAAAGCAAAACTTCATATCTTTGTTCAACAAATTGCTAAGAGGTTTTGCAATCTTAGAAAAGTCCTGGATAAATCTTCTATAAAATTTTGCATTTCCTAGGAAGCTCCTTATGCCTTTCACATTGATTGGAGGTGGTAGTTTAGAGATAACTTCCACCTTTGCTTGATCCACTTCAATACCCCGAGATGAAATCTTGTGTCCCAACACAATACCTTCCGTGACCATGAAATTACACTTTTCCCAATTTAGCACCAAATTTGTCTTTATACATCTCTTTAGTACCAGATCCAAATGTTGCAAACATAAATCAAATGTTGGCCCAAATACTAAAAAATCATCCATAAAGATTTGTGCAGCTTTCAACAAGATCAAAAAAGATAGAAGACATGCATATTTGGAAAGTGGCTGGAGCATTACATAACCCAAATGGCATTTTTCTATAAGCAAAAACACCAAAAGTACATGTAAAAATAGTCTTTTCTTGATCTAAAGGATCCACCACAATCTGATTGTAACCAGAATATCCATCTAAAAAACAGTAAAATGTTTGGCCTAATAATCTTTCAAACATTTGATCCGTGAAAGGTAATGGGAAATGGTCTTTTCTTGTGACTTGGTTGAGTTTTCGGTAATCAATACACATTCCCCATCCATTGACTGTCCTTGTGGAAATTAATTTGTTCTCTTCATTGTGAATAACTGTCTTCCCACCTTTCTTAGGAACAACCTGCACAGGACTCACCCAACTACTGTCAGAAATGGGGTAAATCATACCTGCTTCAAGAAGTTTCAGCACCTCTTTTTTAACAACCTCCTTCATAGTAGGATTGAGACGTCTTTGGGGTTGTGCAACAGGCTTGTAATCTTGTTCCATGTAAATCCTATACATACAATAGGATGGACTTATACCTTTCAAATCTGCTAATTTCCACCCTATGGCTCCCATATTATTCTATAGAATTACTATTAGTTTCTTTTCCTCAATTGGAGATAATGAGCTGCTAATTATCACTGGTTTATATCTCTCTTCAACAAGAAATACATACTTTAGATGTGGGGGCAACAGTTTTAACTCAACTTTGTTTTCTTCAATTTTCTCTTCTTTTTGCAAATCTTGAACCTTGGTATGGGGTGACATCTCTTTCGCTTTATCCAACTCCATTAGGCATTCCCTCACTTATGAATCTTCTTCCATGTCCAAAGTGTAGCATCCTTCCATCAATGCCTTCTCTATAGGGTCTGACTTGTATACTTGCTTTTCAGTTGAGATGAGTAACTCCTCCAAAGTGTCTATTATGAAACAATCTTGCTTGTGTTTTGGGTGTTGTACAGCTTCAAACAGATTAAAATTAACTTCATCATCTTCAACTCTAACTTTCAACTTGCCATTGTCAACATCTATAATCACTTTAGCAGTCTTCATAAATGGCCTTCCTAGGATCAATGGAACTTCCACATCTTCCTCCATGTCCATAATCACAAAATCAATAGTAAATATGAATTTGTCCACTCCAACTAAAATATCTTTTGCTACTCCATAAGGAATCTTTATTGATCTGGCAGCCAGTTGCAGAGTCATTCTAGTTGGTCTAACATCCAAGTCTCCTATTCTTTTGAGCATATATAATGACATGAGGTTTATACTGGCCCCTAAATCAAGTAATGCTTTTCCCATCAATAATGCACCAATGGTAACAGGGATAGTAAAACTACCAGGATCTTTGGATTTTTTTGCCAAGGATTTTTGAAAAATTGCACTACACCCTGCTTCCAATTCTATTGTCTCTTCTTCAGCAAATCTTCTCTTTTTGGTAAGGAGTTCTTTCATGAATTTGGCATATATTGGCATTTTCTCCATTGATTCCACAAATGGTATATTAATCTACAGCCTTTTGAAAATGTCCATAAATCTGATGAATTGTCTTTCTTTCTCTATTTTTGAAGGAAAGAGAACAAAAAGGTCCTAAACACAATTAGTGCTAAAGTCTTGTTAAAGGCAGGCCAATCTCCCTTATCAGCCAAGGAGGATAGATGGTCTTTTAGCAGTGAAATCTTCCACCCTTGGACACTCCCTTTTCCCATTAGGGCATGTAGACCCCAAATCTTGGTCGATCTCAAAATAAAGAGAAAATACCTCCAATTCGAAGATGGGCAAGTCCTAAAAGGTCCCTAGGATAGACTAATAGGACCCATATTAGAGTAGGAAGGTTTTTTTTACAGAAAAAATAAGAAATTCCATCTGAAAGATCGAGACTGCTGTCTCGCTCAGAGAGACCGCCTTCCCGTTTGGCGAGATGGCCTTCTCGCCGTTTGTCAAATCAATATCACCTTCTCAAAAAGCGAGACGGTCGTCTCGCCATTTGTCAAAGGCGAGACCGCCGTCCCGTTTGGTGAGATGGCGGTCTCGACCTTACCAGGCAAGACGACCGTCTTGACCTGACAGGCGCGAATCCCTATAAAAGGAGGGCGCTCTCCCCTTCTTTTCACACAGTTCTTCAACTTTCCCTTCTATCATTTCTTCAAATTCTACTCCTAAATCCCTTCGAAGCATTTCCGGAGTTTTCTTAATGTTCTTAGAGAGTATTTTATAGCGTGTTGAGAAAGAGTGATCAACGTTGTAGAGTGAAGGACTGTCGAAAAACATCATATTCCAAGAATATTAATCAAGAAAGCTTGGTTCGAAGGTTTCCACACTTTCTCCCTCTCTTTTACCAATTTCTATTTACATTTATATGTGTATTAGCTGTTAGGGCCATGTAGTCACTATTTTCTTAATTCCACAAATAAAAGGATAAAAGTGTCATTTTAAAGTTTATTTATGAAATAAACGGCCCATCATAGGGAACCCGAAAGGGGCATCGTGGGGGTGTTAATACCTTCCCCACACGTAACTAACTCCCTTACCCGACTCTGGTTATAATGGCCAAAGTTGGTTCTTTAAACCAATGCCTTATTTTTTCCTTTTCCGATGTTTTCGGTAAAAACATCGGTGACGACTCCATAAGAACCCTTTTCGAAAACCTCGCCTCTAGGTGCAGCCCGGTTATCAGACAACCTAAAGGCATTGCAACACAACTTTTAAAAAATGCGAGTCGAAAGTCGGAACACCATCGTGTTGCTCCAACCGCCTCTTTTGATGGCGGCGACAGATGGCGACTCCACTGGGGAAGCCTAGAGAGTTGATCCCATTTAGTGATGGGTTAGTTTAATAAATAAACTTAAAAATTTCGCTTTTACCCTACCTTGTTTTATAACATGTTTATTTGCTTAGCTTTAATAACTGTTGTTTGCTTATTTTACGCAATTGTTTGAAATACAAACTGTACACGAACCCTTGCACACAACAGTTCCCCCTATACCCGGGGGCAAGTGAGAAATCCATAGGGAGTGGGTGGCAGGTACGGTTTGTCGTAGTGAGGGTCATGAGCCCATCGGTATGATTGGAAACCACCACTCAAGGTGATAACCTTCCTCTTTTGGCACAAAGACTGACTACGGGCTTAGTGCCAAGCATGGTCGGAAGGCTGGAGAGTGGGGACCTTATAATGGGGGCACCTTGGGGGCCTGGCCTTGGTGAGGAAAATATAACTACCCTAAACGCACACTCTTCTGCAGGAAAACCCTACCTCGTAATCCAAACGTCATCTTACTTGTTCGTGGATGAGTAAATTGTGTGTGCATTTGTTTATTGCATTTGATTGCATAGCATAATCAAACAATAGATAAAAAAGGGAGAAAATTCTCAAAAAAAATATTTTCGCAATAAATACCCTTATCTTAGACAATCTGCCTTTTAGCTAGCCTAGTTTCAGGTTCTTTGTAAGCTAAGTAGCCACGCAGTCCGACAGAAGAGATAAAAGGCTATAAAACAAATAAAAACAATCAAAATGGGACCTTGTTTTCGCCGCTGTCAGAAGAGGTGGTTGGAGCGACGCAATGGTTTTGATATGACTCGTGTTTTCTTTGAAAGAAACGGTTCAACACCTTTAGGCTGTCCGATAACTGGGCTGGACCTAAAGGCGGGGTTTTTGAATAGGTTTGAGGAGTCGCCATCAGTGTTTTAACCTTAAACACTGAAAAAGGTAAAAAGGAAAAAGGCAGTGGTTTTAGAAAAAACCAACTTTGGCCATTACAATCAGAGTCGGGTAAGGGAGTTAGTTACGTGTGGGGAAGGTGTTAGCACCCCCACAACGCCCCTTTCGGGTTCCCTATGATGGACTAACTTAGAAAATAAACACTTAAAGAAATTACATTTTTACCCTATTATTTGATCTACTTGCAGAATTTAAATATCTACATGGCTCTATTATCTAATACACACAAAGAAAGTGATAAAGAAAGCAGTAAAGAAGACAGAGAATAGAGAAGGAACCTCCGAAGCGAGCTTTATATTAACTCTTCGAAAACGTGGGGACGCTTTTTTACAGTCCCCGCACTATACAAACACGCTCCTCCCGCAAAATAAAGAAAAGTCACTCTACCGAGGGTCGGATGTCTCAAAAAGAGACTTCCTTAACCGATTTCAACTTTAACGGAAATCGGAAAGCTCCCTCGAACCCCGAAATAATGCTCAGGGTCACTCTCAAGTGCCAAAGGCTTCCAAGAGAGTGGAGGAGTGGAAAAGGTGTGAAAAAACAGAGAAATGAGGCCCCTATTTATAGGGATCCGAGCCTGGAAAAGGTGGACGGTCGTCTGGACAAAGCGGACGGTCGTCCATGGCAAAAAGTGGCCATGGACGACCATTCATGCAGTGTGGACGCCCGTCCATGGCAACTTTTGGCCATGGACGGCCATCCAAGCTAAGTGGACGGCCGTCCAGTGTTCTGGACGACCATCCGCCTGTTCTGGACGGCCATCTGTTGTCTCTGGCGGATTTCCTGATTTTTAATGCCTCTAAAAACCCTTCCTATCCTAAATGGAACCTAGAACAAGCTACTAGGGACTTGATAAAGTCTTAACCATCTTCGAAACGGGCAATCTTCAGCCTTACTAGGGGGTCGTACAAGATTTGGGGTCTACAGCTGCCCCCCCTTTACCCGACCAATTGACCATGGGTTAACATACCATTGTCGCCGCCGTCCGTTCCGACGTCCTGGGGATGTCTCGAACGTTAATGCGAGCGGTCGCAAAAAGATGGGAGAGACTCGCGTTTTTTGTTAAAATTGTGTTCATTGCTTCCGAGGTGCTCAACACTGAACTATCCTCTAATAGAAGCAAGGTTTTCGAAAAGGGGTTCTTTTGGAGTCGCCACCAATGTTTTGACCAGAAACATTGGAAAAGGAAAAAAAGGCGTTGATTTTATTAAAAACCAACTTGGCCATTATAACCAGAGTTGGGTAAGGGAGTTAGTTATGTGTGGGGAAGGTGTTAGCACCCCCACAACGCCCATTTCGGGTTCCCTATGACGGATTTATTCATTAAGTGAAGATTATGAGAAATTACACTTTTACCCTTATTTTATTCGTACAGTATCTAAATATGGCTATCTACATGATTTATCTACATTGCATACAAAAAGCAATAAATAAAGCAGTAAAGAATAAGAGAATTGAGAAAAACCTCCGTAGCAAGCTTTTATATTAAGATTTTGTTACAAGGAGGACGCGTTTCGGCAGTCCTTCGCTCTACAATTGCTCTCCTCTCGACTTACAATATCGACTCGACTAATTTTTCTAGAAGAAATCGAATGCCGGAATAGAAATTCCTTAACCGATTGTTACCTATAATAGGCAATCAGAAAGATCATTCGAGAGAGGGAGAGAAGAAGACAAGTCTCAGAGTTCTCTGGAGTGTCTGGGGTGAGGAATGAGACAAATGAGGCTCCTATTTATAGCATTTTCGCTGCCTGGAACTTTGGGACGGCCGTCTGGGTTGGGACGGCCGTCCCAATCGTGATTTCTGTGTTGTGCCAATCTGGGATGGCCTTACTAGGTTGGGACGGCCGTCCCAAACGCAATTTTGTGCACGTTGGGACCCCCTGGGGTTTGGGACGGCCGTCCCACATTCGGGACGCGCGTCCCAACTGCTTAATTGCAGTTGGGACGGCCGTCCCAACCTTGGGATGGTGGTCTCGACCTGTTTTGTCCAGTTTTTGTATTTTGGGACCCCGGGAAGCTTTCCTTGCCGTTTTCGGACGTGGATTGGTGCCGATATATGTCCGTTGAAGCTTTATCTTCGTGTAGGAAGTCTTCTTGGCCTTCATTTGTAATGTTGGGCGAGCTTTATCTATGTATAGGAAGTCTCCTTTGTGTGGATGAGTGAACTCCGTCTTATTATGAGAGGTCTTCTTTAGTCTTTATCGTGCATATGAGCGAATTCCATGTTGTTGCGGGAGGTTTCCTCAGTTTTTGGGAAGCCAGATGAACTCCATCTTCGGGCGAAGTTCCTATAGCTTTTATTTTGAGAGGCCGGGCAAAATTAGGGGTCTACAGCTGCCCCCCCTTCACTTGCCTAACTAATTTGTTGGTTTTAATATGCCAACATAGTTAGTTGGTAGGGGAAGGAGTTAACCCTTTTGCCCGGCTATCCTTCGGATACTGCTCCTTGCTGATCCTCCGGATGATAAATATTTTGATAGGTACTAACCCCTATCTGGTTTGAGCCTTCTTTTTCTAAGACTCTGGTGAGTACTTACCCTCACCTGGTATAAGTCTGTATTTGACTAGACTTTTGTGGGTACCTACCCCCACTAGGTATGAACCTTGTTCTTCAAGGTTTTGGTGAGTACCTACCCTCACCTGGTATGAGTTTGCATTTTGCAGAACTCTTGTGGGTACTTACTTCCGAGGTGCTCAACACTGAACTATCCTCTAATAGAAGTAAAGTCTTTGCACCCGTTTTTTGCAATGCTTCTCGGTGAGTATTTTTACTCCACCTGATGCATTTTTGCTAAGTTTTGATGAGTACCTACCCTCATCCGGTACAAACCTTATTTTTATAAGGTTTTGGTGGGTACCTACCCCCACCCGGTACAAATCTGCATTTTTTGTCAGATTCTGAATGAGTCTTGTTCTGCAAGACTTTGGTGAGTATCTACCCTCACCCGGTATGAACCCCGTTCTGCAAGGTTTTTTGATAAGCCTCGTTATGCAAGGCTTAGGTGAGTACATACCCCCACCCGGTATGAAGTTTTTGGTAAGCCCCGTTCTGCAAAGCTTAGGTGAGTACGTACCCCCACCCGGTATGAAGTTTTTTTTGGTAAGCCCCGTTCTGCAAGGCTTAGGTGAGTACGTACCCCCACCCGGTATGAAGTTTTTTGGTAAGCCCCGTTCTGCAAGGCTTAGGTGAGTATGTACCCACACCCGGTATGAACCCCGTTCTGTAAGGTTTTTTAGGATGAACTTTTTTGTAGTTAATCCTATGATTATCTGTTTTTGGAGATGAGTTGGCGGCTTGCTGTTTCTGATTATGCGCCCCTGGGGAGTAATTGATTTTCTTTTTTGTTTTCAATCGTCCGGCTTTTGCCAGGGATTTCTGTGTTTTTGGCTTTTCTTTTAGCCATCCGGTCTTGGCCGGGGATTATTGTTGATTGCCTCTTTTTAGGCAGGATTCCTCTAGAGGATTTTTGGACTCTTCTATTGATTGTGCCTCTTGAGTAGGCGGAGATCCACTTGGGGATTTGATTTTTGTTAGTTGTGCCTCTTGATTTAGGCCGAAATCTACTTGGGGAGATTTTGCTGATTCCTGGTTGTGCCTCTTGATTAGGCAGATGCTTCACTAATGATGAAGACTTTTTCCGTTTTGTATTACCTCTTGTATAGGTTGATTTTCCATTTCTTGGGGGCATTAGCTTTTTGCTTGCCTGTTGGAAGTGAAGGCTTTGCTTTTCACTGGGGATATTCATATTGGGTGTTCCAGATGATTAACTCCCTGAGGATATGAATTTTGTATTTTGCCTTTTGCTGGTAGGCTTGCTGGGGATTTTTCTCTTTTTGGTGATCCACCAGAGATTTGATCGTCTTCTGGAGATCTATTTTGAATTGCCCCCTAGGGAGGGATGGAGTTTTTTGACTCCTTGTTGGCTGCTGTTGTTTGAGCTGGCTTTGCTAAGCTCTTATTTTGCTGAGGAATGGGTTTCTTCCCTTTTCTCGCAATTTCTCTTTTTTGCGATTTAGTTTTTGCATATGTGCTCCTTTTATGCACATTGGCTTGATCTTTGGATGAAAAAGATATATTTTTCTTCCTCTTTTCTTTTTGGTGATCCCTGGGGAATTTTCCTTTACTTCTTGGGGATCCAATTTTAATGATGGAGTCTGAGCTCCTGACTTTTTGAGAAGCTCTTTATTGAGCGGGGTGAAGATTTTTCTTCTTTTCTTCTTTTTGTTGTCCCCCAGTGATGTAAAGGACTTGACTTCGTATTTTCTTTAGATGGACTCTTATGTAGTCCCTATTCTCCTTTGGGGAATGAAGCGGAGATCCTTATATGAGTGTGCTTGATGACTCATGTGGTGACGAAGATGAGTCGCGAGGTATTCTTTTTGTTTTGCCTCTGGAGTAGGCAAGGATCCGCTTGGGGATGATCAAGCCTTTCCGTTGGCTTTTCTACGTTGATGACTTCCTTTTTCTTGGATGGAAGGATGTTGATTGAGGCTTTAAATGATTTATGTTTGATGACTCAATTGGTGGTGTTGAGTCAGGGGGTATTTTTCTTGTTTTGCCTCTAGAGTAGGCAAAGATCTTCTTTGGGGATTTTCAAGCCTTTCTGTTGGCTTTTCTTGGTTGATACACCTTCTTTTATTGGTGTGGAAGGTTGATGGTTGGAGCTAGTTTCCTTGAAGCTCCTTATGTTGCTGAAGTGGTTCTAATTTCGCCTTCTCTTTTTCTTGAGGGAATTTTTATTTGGAGACTGGATTCTAGCGTCTCCTGTTTTCAATCACAAGTATGGAGACTAGACTCCTTATGTGATGTTTATTATTTTTATTTGAAAAAAATATTTTTTCTTGATTTTGACAAAGTCGTATTATGCAACTACTTTGTGTGTGGATGTACTAAATGCAATCTATTTGTTTATTTATTTTTTATGCATTTAGAAGGTAACTGGCCTTCTCCCGTTGGCTTCTTATGAATATGCCGATGGGCTCCTCTTTTATGACCATAATGATGGGCTCATTTTTTTACTCATCTTTTGGTTTTAGCCCTATCTTTTGCCTAGACCGCCCTTTACGGGTTTTCGATCTAGCGGGCTGCCTTAATTTTTGCCTAGAATATCTTAGGCGGCTTTTGCCTTATCTTTTGCCTAGACCATCTTTTTTGGGGTTTGCGATCTAGCAAGCTACCCTAGTTTTTACCTAAGAATATCCTAGCAGGCATTTATTCCTTTATTATTTTTTATGCTTCCCTTTTTTAGATGCATGCTTTGATCTTTGATTAAAGGTCTTTGCGCATATGATTTATCAATAAAGAGGCATTTCTATAATATTTGGTCAAGAGAAAGGAAATGAAAGGGAATTTTATTGATAAATGAGCAAAAGTTTATTTGTTTTACAGAAGGATTACAAAAGGTATTTAGAAGAATGGGTGGTCAGGGTTGGTTGTACTGTATAGGCTTAAACAGTCATGTCCATGATATCTGCCCCCTGGTTCTCCTAATTGCTTCAGTTGAGATGCTTGAGGTCAGAGTGAAGACTATGCAGACTGTTTGCTTCTTGGAAGAATGTTACTTTAGCCGCCTTTTCGGTTTTCGACTAAAGTAACCATTGCTCTTTGTTTTTTTTATTTACTTTTTTTTTTTTTTTTTTACCTCTTCTTTTTGCCTAGGACGTATCCTAGCGAGGAATATGGACCCTATCTTTTGCCCAGGAATGTCCTTTGCGGATTTTCATTCCTGACGGGTCTTGAGCAATGTCTTCAAGCATAATACTTCTTCACCGCGTCTGAATTGATTGGGTGTCGAAGTTCCTCTCCATCCATATTGGTGAGGATAAGTGCCCCTCCTGAGAAAGCTCTTTTAACCACAAAGGGTCCTTCGTAATTTGCTGCCCATTTTCCAATTTTATCCTTCTGGGCTGGAAGCAATTTCTTTATAACTAGATCCCCTTCTTGATAAGTATGAGGGTGAACCTTTTTATCATAAGCCTTTTTGATTTTCTTTTGATAGGCTTGTCCATGACATATAGCATTCGATCGCTTTTCATCGATAAGGTTTAATTGATCGTATCGACTTTGAACCCATTCGGCTTCTGTTAATTTTGCTTCCATTATGATTCGCAAGGAAGGTATTTCGACTTCTATTGGTAACACGGCCTCCACACCATATACTAGGGAAAATGGAGTAGCCCCTGTTGAAGTCCGTACATATGTTCGATAACCATGAAGAGCAAAAGGTAACATTTCATGCCAGTCTCTATAGGTTTTAACCATCTTTTGAACAATCTTCTTGATGTTTTTATTGGCTGCTTCGACCGCGCCATTCATTTTGGGCCGATAAGGAGAAGAATTATGGTGTTGAATTTTGAAATCTTGACATAGTTCTTCCATCATCTTATTATTCAGATTGGACCCGTTATCGGTAATGAGACGATGCGGGATACCATATCGACATATGATATTCTTTCGAACAAAGGTGACCACTACCTTTTTAGTCACATGTGCGTAGGATGCAGCTTCTACCCATTTAGTGAAGTAGTCAATATCCACCAGAATAAATCGATGACCATTGGCTGCCTTAGGTTCAATGGGACCAATAACATCCATGCCCCACATGGCAAATGGCCATGGGATAGCCATAACATTGAGAGGTACCGGTGGAACATGCACGTTATCCGTATGTACTTGACACTTGTGACATTTTCTGGCATACTGATGACAGTCCTTTTCCATTGTGGACCAGAAATATCCTGCCCTGAGGATTTTCCTAGCCATGATATGCCCTGGAGCATGTGTCCCAAAGGCTCCTTCATGTATTTCCCTAATCAGTTTCTGGGATTCTTTGAGATTGACGCATCTTAGCAAAGTAGAGTCAAAGTTCTTTTTGTAAAGGGTTTCTCCTATCAACATAAACCCTACGGCCCTCTTCCAAATAATCCTTTTATCATTGTCACTGATTCCCTCGGGGTATTCACCCTTTGTCAAGTATCGCCTTATGTCATGATACTAAGGGGTTTCATCTTTTTCACTGTCTATCATCATACAAAAGGCTTGTTTATTGTACCTTTTGACTTGGATAATGGGCATCTCATGTTCTTGTTCTAATGTGAACATGGATGATAATGTTGCCAGTGCATCTGCAATTTGGTTGTCTTCCCGAGGGACATACTCGAAGCTGATGTTTTCCATTTTTGAAGTCATGTTACGAATGTGTTCCAGATAAGGGATTAACTTGGAATTTCTAGTTTCCCATTCACCCTTGAGTTGGTAAATAACAAGGGAAGTCACCGAATACTTTGAGTCTAGTTACCCCATGATCCAAAGCTGCTTGAATACCTAGAGCACAAGCTTCGTATTCTGCCATATTGTTTGTGCAATCAAAGTTTAATCTGGTTGTTACTGGTATATACTTCTTTTCGGGAGATATTAAAATAGCTCCGATCCCGTGTCCTAGTAAATTTGAAGCTCCATCGAAGAACATGATCCACTCATTATTCTCTAGTTCTTCATGTTGGATGTGCATTATGTGTTCATTTGGAAAATCATCTTGTAGGGATTGATATTCGTCTATTGGTCCATGTGCCAGGTAGTCTGCTAAAGGACTACCTTTGATAGCTTTTTGAGTGACATGAACGATATCAAATTCTGATAAGAGTACCTGCCATCTGGCTATCCTTCCGGTCAAAATGGGTTTTTCAAACAGATATTTGATTGGGTCCATTTTGGAAATCAACCAAGTTGTATGTCTGACCATATATTGTCGAAGACGTTGAGTTGCCCACACCAATGCACAACATGTTTTTTCAAGTGGTGTATAACGGGTCTCATAGTTTAGAAATTTTTTACTGAGGTAATATATGGCTTGTTCTTTTTTACCCATATCATCTTGTTGACCGAGCACACATCCCATGGATTCATCGAGTATTGAAAGGTAAAGAATCAGGGGCTTTCCTTCCACAGGTGGTACCAGTACCGGGGGATTGGTTAGGCACATTTTAATTTTTTCGAAAGCTTGTTGACATTCGTCGTTCCAAATTTTCGGTTGGTTTTTACGCAATAACTTGAAGATAGGCATGCACTTGTCCGTTAATTGCGCGATGAACCGTGCGATGTAGTTTATTCGGCCCAAGAACCCTCTGATTTCTTTTTCTGTCCTTGATGGGGGCATTTCTATGATTGCCTTTGTTTTATCAGGGTCCACCTCAATTCCTCTTTTACTAACAATAAACCCAAGGAGTTTTCCTGATCGTACTCCGAATGTGCATTTAGCCGGGTTGAGCTTAATCTGGTATTTTCGAAGTCGATTGAATAACTTCTTTAAGTATTGGAGGTGATCTATTTCGTTTTTTGACTTGGCAATCATGTCATCCACATACACTTCGATTTCTTTGTGAATCATATCATGAAATAGCGTGACCATAGCCCTTTGGTAAGTAGCCCCTACGTTTTTGAGTCCGAAAGGCATTACTCTATAGCAGAATGTACCCCATGGTGTAATGAAGGAAGTTTTTTCTCTATCTTCAACAGCCAATTTAATTTGGTTATACCCTGCGTATCCATCCATGAAAGAATAGAGAGTATTCGTAGCAGTGTGATCTACCAACATATCAATGTGTGGCAAGGGAAAATCATCTTTTGGACTTGCACGGTTTAGGTCCCTGTAATCTACGCATACTCCGATTTTTCCGTTTTTCTTTACAACTGGCACAATATTTGCCAACCATTCGAGGTATTTTGATACGATCGGAAAATTGGCATCCAGTTGCTTTTCTATTTCTTCCTTAATTTTTAAGGACCATTCGGTTTTACTCTTCGAGTTTACGCTTAACTGGTCGAAATCCCTCTTTTAATGGTAATTTATGCTCCACTATACTTTTATCGATTCCAGGCATATCATGATAGGACCATGCAAACACATCCATATATTCTCTTAGTAATTGTATTAACCTTTCCCTGACATCATTATTAATTTGGGTACCGATGTTTACTTCTTTCTTATCATCTTCTGATCCCAAATTGATAGCTTCAGTTTTCTCCTGATGGGGCTGTATTGATTGAGCTTCTTTTTCTAACAGTCTTTGCATGTCCGGGGAAATGGTCCCTTCCTCACTGTCCGACTCAATCCATTCATCTTCAGCTTTCAGATCTTCCAGGGAGTTTTCAATCACAAACATGACTGTATGGTTATGCTTTGTTTTAGATTTCTTTATTAGATGTATGAGAGAGAAAAGAATGAAAGAGAATATGGATATAATGAAAAAAAAAATGCCTCATTGTATTGATAGAAGAAAAATATTTACAAAGCCCTATTTAACCAAAAATCTCATGATCATGGGCAGGGATCACGAGAAATACATCGGAAGCTTTTATTATTTCTTTATGTTTATTACAAAAAATGGTAAAAATGATGAGCCCTAATCTGCTGCTCTTCCTTATCCCGTCTTTTACTCGGGTTTTGATAAGGGCTGGTCATCCACCTTTGGAGTAGATGCGTCAAAGGTAATCCATCCCGCATCTATTAAATCTTGGACCTTATGCTTTAAGGTTATGCAGTTATCTGTAGAATGTCCTGGAGCGTCCGAATGATAGTTGCATTTTTCATTAGGCTTATACCATTCTGGATATGGTGGCTCCATCTTCTTGGGAGGGATGCATACGAGGAGCTTGGCGTCTAGTAATTTTAACAGCAAGCTTGCATAGGAAGTGGGTATTGGGGTGAA
The DNA here is from genome assembly GCA_963425845.1 of Sphenostylis stenocarpa. NCBI lineage: Eukaryota > Viridiplantae > Streptophyta > Magnoliopsida > Fabales > Fabaceae > Sphenostylis > Sphenostylis stenocarpa. The sequence goes on along the minus strand of OY731401.1, from coordinate 32,696,652 downwards.
CTTCCTTTCTGGTCTACGCGACTTAGTTTGCTGAGAGGAGGAAGAAGGAGTGGCCAAGTTGATTGCATTTACGGTTCCTTCTTTCTTTTTCCCGAAGCTCTTTTTAATGAATGGAGTAGAGGAGTTGGAGGAGTTCTGCTGTGCAATCCTTCCGCTCTTCAGACCTTGCTCTACTCTTTCTCCTATAATGACTACATCTGCGAAGAGTGTCGACGTGTTCCCTATCATTTTGTCATTATAGGGACCCGTCAAAGAATTGATGAACATGGATGTAGTTTCTTTGTCGGATAGAGGAGGTTCCACTTGTGCTGCCAATTCCCTCCATCTTTGGGCATATGCTTTGAAGGATTCATCGTCTTTCTTGCTTAATAGTTGCAGATCTGCTCTTTCAGGGGTCAGATCAATATTGTATTTGTAGCGACGAAGGAAAGCATCGCGCGGATGTCTCCAGGTTTGGATTTGGTTCCCTTCCAGTTGCATATACCAATTTAGAGCCGATTCGACCAAGCTCTCCTGAAAGCAGTGGATCGGGAGTTTTTCATTATCGGCATGTGCGGCCATCTTATGGCGGTACATTGTAAGATGACTTTTGGGGCAGGTTAGTCCCATGTATTTTGGGAAATCCGGAGCTTTGAATTTGTTAGGGAATTGGATATTTTTGACGAGGCACATATCAGCCGCCTCTTTGACATCAAAATTATGCCCTTCCATGGCTCTTAATCTCTCCTCAAGGGCAGTAAGCTGTTGTTTTGATACTTCCGGAATCTAGATATGTACTGCCCTTGCACCGGATTGGTCATGCTCGACCTTGGGTTCCTCCTCTTCTTCTTGGTGAGAGGCCTGTTCGCTTTGAGGACCTTCTTTATGGATATTCTGCTGACGCATCATTTCCAACATTTGCGTCATTTGCTCTTTCAGCGTGTTAAGTTCAGTAGTAAGCTTTCTATTTTGTTCTTCCAGATGTTCCATCTTCTTGGCTTTCTGAGCACGAGTGAGGACGGGCGGAAGACCATCCACTTTCTAAATGATTTTAACAATTTTATTATAGTTTTTTAAATGATTGGTGTATCCTAGAATGAATGTGTTTATGTATGAGAGATTTATTATAATGATGTTTATGCAGACTTTTCTTAGTGCATTTATTTTCTCTCTTGGTTTTACCACTTATTGGATGATGTGGTATGAATGATACGACTTTGCCAAGAATTTTGTAAAAAGGTATTTTTATGGCTTTAAATTTTTTTTATGACCCTTTATCTCTTCTGTCGGTCAACGTGGCTACTTAGCTTACAAAGAACCTGAAACCAGGCTAGCTTAACTGAAGACTGTCCGAGATAAAAGTCTTTTATCTTTTCGCTTTTTGTGATTTTTAGGGTTTTTCATTTTTTTTGTTTGTTGTATAATTACCCTATGCTAATGTGTCAATACAAATGCAGCAAACATATGCACACACAATTCATACATCCACGAGCAGAGCCACGCTTATTTAATCACGAGGTGGGATTTTCCTGTAGAAACGTGCTTGGTTTAGGTGGTTCTAACTGTTCTCACCAGGCCAAAGGTCCCCAAGGTGCCCCCATTATAGGGACCTCTCAATCTCTCAGTCCTCGGGTCATGCACGGAACTCCGTGGCGACACCCTTAGACCAAAAGAAGAGAGTTATCACCTTGAGTTGGTGGTTTTCCGACGACGGTAGTAGCCCCGTGTGCCAACTAACCGATCGTATCTGCCACCCACTCCCTATAGGTATTCACTCTTGCCCCCGGGTATAGAGGGACTGTTGTGTGCAAGGGTTTTGTGTGCAATTTATATTTCAAACAATTGCAGAAATAATCATACAGCAGTTATTTAAAGCCATACAATAAAAACATACAGAAGGGTAAAGGCGTAATTTCAAATCTTTGCTTAGTTTGAATTTATCCGTCACTAAATGGGATCAACTCTCGGACTTCCCCAGCGGAGTCGCCATCTGTCGCCGCCGTCCGTTCCGACGTCCTGGGGACGTCTCGAACGTTAATGCGAGCGGTCGCAAAAAGATGGGAGAGACTCGCGTTTTTGTTAAAATTGTGTTCATTGCTTCAGAGGTGCTCAACATCTGAACTATCCTCTAATAGAAGCAAGGTTTTCGAAAAGGGGTTCTTTTGGAGTCGCCACCAATGTTTTGACCAGAAACATTGGAAAAGGAAAAAAAGGCGTTGATTTTATTAAAAACCAACTTGGCCATTATAACCAGAGTTGGGTAAGGGAGTTAGTTATGTGTGGGGAAGGTGTTAGCACCCCCACAACGCCCCTTTCGGGTTCCCTATGACGGATTTATTCATTAAGTGAAGATTATGAGAAATTACACTTTTACCCTTATTTTATTCGTACAGTATCTAAATATGGCTATCTACATGATTTATCTACATTGCATACAAAAAGCAATAAATAAAGCAGTAAAGAATAAGAGAATTGAGAAAAACCTCCGTAGCAAGCTTTTATATTAAGATTTTGTTACAAGGAGGACGCGTTTCGGCGAGTCCTTCGCTCTACAATTGCTCTCCTCTCGACTTACAATATCGACTCGACTAATTTTTCTAGAAGAAATCGAATGCCGGAATAGAAATTCCTTAAGCGATTGTTACCTATAATAGGCAATCGGAAAGATCATTCGAGAGAGGGAGAGAAGAAGACAAGTCTCGGAGTTCTCTGGAGTGTGCGGGGTGAGGAATGAGACAAATGAGGCTCCTATTTATAGCATTTTCGCTGCACTGGAACTTTGGGACGGCCGTGCGGGTTGGGACGGTCGTCCCAAACGTGATTCTGCGTTGTGCCAATGCGGGACGGCCTTGCTGGGTTGGGACGGCCGTCCCAAACGCAATTTTGTGCACGTTGGGACCCCCGGGGTTTGGGACGGCCGTCCCACATTCGGGACACGCGTCCCAACTGCTTAATTGCAGATGGGACGGCCGTCCCAACCTTGGGATGGTGGTCTCGACCTGTTTTGTCCAGTTTTTGTATTTTGGGACCCCGGGAAGCTTTCCTTGCCGTTTTCGGACGTGGATTGGTGTCGATATATGTCCGTTGAAGCTTTATCTTCGTGTAGGAAGTCTTCTTGGCCTTCATTTGTAATGTTGGGCGAGCTTTATCTATGTATAGGAAGTCTCCTTTGTGTGGATGAGTGAACTCCGTCTTATTATGAGAGGTCTTCTTTAGTCTTTATCGTGCATATGAGCGAATTCCATGTTGTTGCGGGAGGTTTCCTCAGTTTTTGGGAAGCCAGATGAACTCCATCTTCGGGCGAAGTTCCTCTAGCTTTTATTTTGAGAGGCCGGGCAAAATTAGGGGTCTACAACCATGAGGTCAATCGGCGGGTGAAGGAGTTAACCCTCTTGCCCGGTTGTCTTCTGGATGCTCCTCTTGCTGTGGAGGCTGACCCTTCGGACGATATGTTGTGAGGCTTCAGGATGCTCCTTTGGTGCAGTAGCTGACCCTTCGGCTGACACGTAGAGAATTTCGGGATGCTCCTTCGATGCGGTAGCTGATCCCTTGGTTGATGAGTACGAACCCCCATCAGGTTAGATGCCTCAGGATGCCCCTTCGACGCGGTAGCTGACCCTTTGGCTGTGGTGGCGGCTTACTGCTTCTGGTCATGCGCCGGCTTCATCTTCAGGTCTTTCCTTTCCTGAAGAGGTGGTGGCGGCTTACTGTTTCTGATCATGCGCCGGTTTTTCCTGTGTGCAGGTCTTCGTCTTCAAGTCTTTCCCTTTCCTGAAGAGGTGGTGGCGGCTTACTATTTCCGATCATGTGCCGGTTTTGCCTGTGTGCAGGTCTTCGTCTTCAGGTCTTTCCCTTTCCTGAAGAGGTGGTGGCGACTTACTGTTTCCGATCATGCGCCGGTTTTGCCTGTGTGCAGGTCTTCATCTTCAGGTCTTTCCCTTTCCTGAAGAGGTGGCGATGACTTACTGTTTCCGATCATGCGCCGATTTTGCCTGTGTGCAGGTCTTCGTCTTTAGGTCTTTCCCTTTCCTGAAGAGGTGGTGGCGGCTTACTGTTTCCGATCATGCGCCGGTTTTGCCTGTGTGCAGGTCTTCATCTTCAGGTCTTTCCCTTTTTCGAAGTGGTGGTGGCGGCTTACTGTTTCCGATCATGCGCCGGTTTTGCCTGTGTGCAGGTCTTTGTCTTCAGGTCTTTCCCTTTCCCGAAGTGGTGGCGGCGGCTTACTGTTTCCGATCATGCGCCGGTTCCATGGTGAGTAATTGTTCTTGACTTTTGTGTAGTCATCCGGTATGCCGAGGATTCTTCGCTTTTGGATTTTTCTTTAGTCGTCCAGCTTCTTGACTGCTGGGGAATCTTGGTGAATGCCCCTGAAGATATGACTGTGAAGATTGCATCTGCCGTAGGCTCACTGGGTGTAATTTCTTCTTTTTGGCGATCCACCAGAGATTTGGTTGACTCCTTGGGGATCAGATTTTGATAGTCCTTTGGGGGAATGGGGTCACGGCTCCTTAATTGTTATGGGTATGAGCTGGCTTCGTCAAGCTCTTATTCTGCTGGGGAAATGGAATTTTTTATCTTTTGTCTTTTTCTTCAATCGTCCGACTTGTGGGTGGTTGGCAGGGATTTTGATGATTGCCTTTTGGTGTAGGCAGGAATCCATTGGGGATTTATTGGCCTTCCATGGCCTTTTCTTCTTGGGCATCCGTTGGGGATGGAGGGTTTTCTTTTTGGTGATCCACCAGGGAATTAGCTAACTTCCTGGGGATCCGATTTTGATGTTGATGTGAGCTGACCTTTGTGAAGTTCTTATTCCAATGGGGGATGTGGACGAGACTCTGAATGAGTGTGTGCGATGACTTATGTGGGGGTGATGCTGAGCCGTGTGGAATTATTTTGTTTGCCTCTGGGTTAGGCAATGATCTGCTTGGGGATGACTAAGCCTTTCCATCGGTTTTTTTGTTCTAATAAATATGCCTTCTCTTTATTGGGGGTAGAAGGATAGCGATTGGAGCCTTGACTTCTGGAAGCTCTTATTTCCTCTGAGTTATTTGATTACGACAACTCGCTCTTCTTTTTTGGGGGAGGGAGAGCAAAGTTTGGAGACCGTACTTATTTGTGCCTTCTTTTTTCGGGTAGAAGGATGGTAACTGGAGCTCTAGTTTTTGGAAGCTTTTATTTTGCTCTGAAGTTGTTGGCAACTTGCTCTGTTTTCTTGAGGGAGAGCATTATTTGGAGGCTTGTTTTGAGTGCTTCCTGTTTTCAAACACAAACATGGAGCTAGTCTCCTTACATGCATGAATGCTTTTAGTTTTTTGTTTGTTATTTGCAAAAAAAAATTTATTTTCGATTTTGATTTTGACAGAGTCGTTTTGTGCAACTATTTATGGGTGGATGTCCTAAATGCAATTTATCCTTTTATGAGATGCATCTTAGAAAAGCGATTGGTATTCTCCTGCTGCACTTTCACGATTATGCTGATGGACTCCCTTTTTTATTCATTTTTTAGTTAAGCCCTAAGTTTTGCCTAGACTGCCCTTTTGGGGTTTTCGATCTAGCAGGCTGCCTTAATTTTTCTTTTTCTTTTTCAATGCTTCCTTGTTTATGATGCACGAAAAGACCCTGACAAAATGACTTTGCACATATTTATGATTTATCAATGTAGAGGCAATTTCATAAACTGGTCAAGAGAGGTGAAATGAATGAGAGTTTTATTGATATGTATGAGCAAAGGTTTATTATTTTCACAGAAGGATTACAAATGGAATTTAGAAGAACGGCTGGCCCAGGTTGGCTACACTGTATGGGCTTCAACAATCATGTCTTATGATATTTGCCCCCCTGGTTCTCCTAATTGCCTTAGTTGAGATGCTCGAGCCCAGGGTGAAGACTATACAAGGCTGCTTGCTTCTAGAAGGGTGTTACCTTAGTCGCCTTGCGGTTTTCGGCTAAAGTAACCATTGCTCCTTAGGGGATTTTTTTTTTGGAAAAGCCCCTAAATTCTGCCTAGGACACGAGGCGAGTGGATCCTAACTTTTGCCCCGGATTCCCTTTGTGTGTTTTCATCCTGGCGGGTCATGAGGAATGTCCTTCAAGCATAATACTTCTTCACAGTATCAGAGTTGACCGGGTGTTGAAGTTCTTCACCATCCATGTTGGTGAGGATAAGAGTTCCTCCTGAGAATGCTCGCTTGACCACAAACGGTCCCTCATAATTTGCCACCCATTTTTCGATTCTGTCCTTTTGGACCGGAAGCGATTTGTTTCCCATTAAATTTCCCCTCATGGTAAATATGGGGGTTGACCTTGTTTTGTCATAAGCCCTTTGATCTTCTTTTGGTGGGCTTGTCCTCGACATATGGCGTCTAACCGTTCTTCTCCAATTAAGTTTGAGTGATTGCATTGGCTTTGGATCCACTAAGCTTTTGTTAGTTTTGCTTCCATGGTAACTCGTCAAGGAAGGTATCTCGACCTCTTTTGGGAGTACGACCTCCATGCCATGTACGAGGGAAAATGGAGTGGCTACCATGGAGGATCGTACGAAACTTTGATAATCATGAAGGGCAAAAGGCGATATTTCATGCCAATCTTTGTAGGTTTTGACCATTTTCTGGATGGTCTTCTCGATGTTCTAATTGGTTGCCTCTACTGTACCCTTCATCTTAGGTTGGTAGGGAGATGACTCATGATGTTGGATTCTGATGTCTTGGCATGTCATGGTAAGACCATGCACATGCGTCCATATACTCCCTTAATTTTTGTGTTGACCCATCTTTGACGTTATCAGTGATTTGGGTATCAATACTTGTTCCTTTTTCCCTTGCATACAAATCAATGGCCTTGATTTCTTCTTGGTAGGGCTATATTTATTGAGCTTTCTTTATTAGTAGCCTTTGCATGTCCGGGGAGATGGTCCCCTTCTCACTGTCTGACCCGATCCATTCGCCTTCGGCTTTCTGATCCCCAGAGAGTCATCCATCACAGACATGATTGTTTTAAGGGTTTTGTTTTAGGCTTAGATTTTATTATTCAGTTATTTTGAAAGAATAATAAATAGAAGAGGGAAAGAATAAAAAAGAATATGAATGTTTATGCAAATGCCTCATTGTATTGATGAAAACAAAATATTTACAAAGCCCTTTTAATCAAGGATCTCGCGGCCACGGGTGGGGATCGCGAGAGATACGTAGGAAGCTTAAAAAAACATGAAAAGCTTTATTCAGCTGGCTTTCTTCATCCCTCCTCATTCTTCTGGCGACAATAGAGGCTTGATATCCATGTTAGCGGTGATAGAGTCGACAATGAGCCATCCAACATCCAACAACTCTTGGACCTTGTATTTCAAGGCCTGACAATCTTCCACAGAATGCCCAGGAGCGCCTGAGTGGTAAGTGCATTTTTCGTTAGGCTTATACCACTCAGGGTAGGGTGGATCAATCTTCCTTGGAGGGATGCGTGCTAGGAGCTAGGTCTCTAACAGCTTCGCCAGCAGACTCCCATAGGAGGTTGGAATGGGGGTGAACTCCTTTTTTTGCTTTCGTGGCTGCCTAGCTTGTTGCGCAGAGGTGGAAGGAGTAGTCATGCTTCTTTTCTCCTTCTTGCTAAGAAACTTCTTGAATGATGCATTGGGAATAGGAAGTTGAGTGATCCTTCTGCTCTTCAGTCCTTGCTCCATCCTTTCGTCTACGTGGTCGATGTGGATGCCTTTATTGTGGACATGTTGATGGCACATTAGTTCCGTTAACCGCATCATCTGCTCCTTCATGGAATTAAGCTCAGCGGTGAGCTTGTAGTCCTATTCTTCTATGTGCTCCATTAATTGAGCCATTTGCTCCTTTATGGCGTTAAGCTCAAAGGTGAGCTCACGATTTTGCTCTTCTAGCTGCTCCATCGTCTCAGCTTTCCGTGCGCAAGTGAGAGCAGGAAGAAAACCAGCCAATTTCTAGAATGCATATGAATTAGGGTTTTTATTAAAAATGAATGATTGGTGTGGGATAGATATGCCTTAAGACAATGACTTTAACATCATCCTTAAAGCTTACACTTTGCGGAGTGTCATACCCACTTCGGCAGAATGGTTCTTTCCTCATAAAGGTCACCATATACCTTAATACACTTGTCTCTTCCTTATGGAAGATTACAAGTGCACTTGGGCCTCTTTCGCCTTTGTCTTAGGGATATCTAATGCCCCCTAGAATGAATGTATCTATGCATGCACCAGTACAAAAGGGCAGCAGATGTTCAAAGTGGCATAACTTTTGACTGGGATGTCCGATTTGGACGCACAATATATCAAAACAAAGAGAAAAGGGTGAAGAACAAGGTTGAAATCTCCCAAAGGGGATTTGGCCAAAAATTTTTCCCAAAAAACGCTTCTAAGACCCATTTTTTAGGGGTTTATTAAAATGATGCGTATGCATACTCTCCTTATGCATTTATTTTCTCTTTTGGTTTTTCCGCTTATGACATGATGCGATATGAATGAGACGACTTTGTCAAAATTCTTTTTATAAATGTTTTGATTTTGTTATTATTATTTTTTTATTTTTTTTATTTTTGTTTTTTAGCCTTTTATCTCGTCTGTCGGACTGTGTGACTACTTAGCTTACAAAGAACCTGAAACCGGGCTAGCTAAAAGGTAGACTGTCCGAGATGAAAGTGTTTATTGCGAAAGAATGATTTTTAGCATCCCTTATCTCTTCTGTCGGGTTGCGTGGCTACTTAGCTTACAAAGAACCTGAAACCAGGCTAGCTAAAAGGCAGACTGTCCGAGATAAGGGTGTTTATTGTGAAAATATTTTTGAAATTTCGTTATATATATATATTTTTTGTTGTTGTATGATTATGCTATGCAACAAACAAATGCAACAAACGAATGCACAAACAATTCACTCATCCGCGAACAGAGTGACATTTAATTACGAGGTAGGGGTTTCCTACAGAAAAGCGCATCGGCAAAGGTAGGTTCTAACTGTTCTCACCAAGGTCAGGCCCCCAAGGTGCCCCCATTATAGGGACCCTTCAATCTCCCAGTCTTTGAACCGTGCACGGATGTCCGTGTCGACGTTCTCAGACCGAGAAAAAGAAAGTTATCACCTTGAGTGGTGGTTTCCGACAACGACCTGCTGGCACTAGGGCCATTACCATGGTCGGCCGTACCTGCCACCCACTCCCTATGTGTATTCTCTCTTGCCCCCGGGTATAGAGGGACTGTAGTGTGCAAGGGTTGTGTAGAATTTATTTCAGACAATTGCAGAAAATAAGCATACAACAATTATTAAAGTCAAACAGTAAAGCATGTTATAAAAGCAAGAAAGGGTAAAAGCGTAATTTCCAGTTTTTATTTCCTAAACTAGTCCACCACTAAATGGGATCAACTCTCTAGCATCCCCAGTGGAGTCGCCATCTGTCACCGCTGTCAAAAGAGGCGGTCGGAGCGACGCGATGGTTTTGATATGACTCGCGTTTTCTTTGAAAGAAACGGTTCAACACCTTTAGGTCGTCCGATAACCGGGCTGGACCTAAAGGCGAGGTTTTCGAATAGGTTCGAGGAGTCGCCATCAGTTTTTCACCTTAAACACTGAAAAAGGTAAAAAGGAAAAAGGCAGTGGTTTTAGAAAAAACCAACTTTGGCCATTACAACCAGAGTCGGGTAAGGGAGTTAGTTACGTGTGGGGAAGGTGTTAGCACCCCCACAACGCCCCTTTCGGGTTCCCTATGATGGACTAACTTAGAAAATAAACACTTAAAGAAATTACATTTTTACCCTATTATTTGATCTACTTGCAGAATTTAAATATCTACATGGCTCTATTATCTAATGCACACAAAGAAAGTGATAAAGAAAGCAGTAAAGAAGACAGAGAATAGAGAAGGAACCTCCGAAGCGAGCTTTATATTAACTCTTCGAAAACGTGGGGACGCTTTTTGGCAGTCCCCGCACTCTACAAACACGCTCCTCCCGCAAAATAAAGAAAAGTCACTCTACCGAGGGCCGGATGTCTCAAAAAGAGACTTCCTTAACCGATTTCAACTTTAACGGAAATCGGAAAGCTCCATCGAACCCCGGAATAATGCTCAGGGTCACTCTCAAGTGCCAAAGGATTCCAAGAGAGTGGAGGAGTGGAAAAGGTGTGAAAAAACGGAGAAATGAGGCCCTGTCGCCGCCGTCCGTTCCGACGTCCAGGGACATCTCGAACGTTTATATGAGCGATTGCGAAAAGATGGTTTAGACTCGCGTTTTATGTTTAAAATATGTTCATTGCTTCCGAGGTGCTCAACAACTGAACTATCCTCTAATAGAAGCAAGGTTTTCGAAAAAGGGGTTCTTTGGGAGTCGCCACCAATGTTTTGACCTTAAACATTAGAAAAGGAAAAAGATGTTGATTTTAATGAAAACCGCACTTGGCCATTGAAAGAAGTTAAATTGATATGTCGCAGTTTCAACACTTTCAAATGAGTTCCCCTAAAACAGTAATAATGCAGTACAATGGGAACCAGAATATCAATCCGTGGAAGTAATAAGAGTATATGATTGAGTTATGAATGATTCAATGGGGAACTAAACTAAAAATGAAATTTACAATCTTAGACTAAATTAAAATGAGGTAAAATCCTAATATGCAGTGAATGAAAATACTGCAGAATGCAAAAATGGCTAAAAATATGGAAAATCACAAATCTGACCCAAAATCACAAATCGACCGTGATGAACAAGTAACCACGGTCAGTATCGTAAATCGACCGACGTGAACAGTAATAACAGTCAAGAATCACGGTCAGAATTTTGTGCTCTCGGTCAACATACAAAAAATAATGAGTTGTCTCGGTCAAAAATGGAAATTAGTGAACAAAATATATGATTGACCTATAAGAATGTAGGCGAAATGAAAACAAATGCAGATTAATGAAGTTAAACGAAATTCATAAATCTGACCACAATGAATAGTAATCAAGGTCAGAAACCACAGTCAGAAATGTGAACTCTCGGTCAGAATGAAATGTAAGAACAATTTCTCAGTCAATAATCAAATTCAAGGTGTAAAATATATGAATGACCGAGTGAAGTGTAATTATATTTGAGTTTTGAGTTTTTAAAATGGAAAATGACCGTAGTGAACCGTACTGGTGGTCAGAAAAGTGGTCAGAAAATCAACAAAATAAAAGGTCTCGGTCAAAATGAATACATGAAGAAATGCCTCGGTCAAGAATCAACTGAAGTGTATAAAATGTATGGTTGACTGATGTAAATGCAAATATTTTTGTATTTTGAGTTTTAAAAATGTGAGATGACCGTGTGAGATTGTTTTGGTGCGTGTGGTTGAAAACCCGACCGAGTGACGAGTGGTCACTTCGGTCAAAATGTTCAAAACAGTGGTAAATGTGTGATGTAAATGATGGAATGAGTGAAGTAATGTATATTTATGAGTTTTTCAGTATTCAAGGGGAATTTGTAGTACAGAAAATTAAAATGAGAACCTAGCTACACTTAAACTATTCTAATCTTATACTAATCTATGACAGAACCTAAAACAATGCAGTAAAATCTATCTAAACCTAAAACTAAGCTTCTACAGAGATTAAAGCAAGTAAACAAAGCAATAAAACCTAGCTACCGTGACTGTAAAGCAATTAAAACATCAAAACAGTAAAGAAAAAGCAGTAAAATACAGAAAATTAAAGAAAGCAAGAACAAGAACTGTGGAGCAGATTCGGTGTAAGCAAAATTGCAAAACTACTGCGTTTTTTGAAAGAATTAATGGTTGAGTTCAAGAGGGGGGGTGAATTGAACTTAAAAAACTTTTTCGCAAAACTTTACTTTCTTTTGGAAGAATGAGTTATCTTTATTCAATTCTTGAAAAGATGATTTGATTTAAAACACAGCAAGCTTATATTCAGAATTTAAAAGAGATGATAGAAAGAAATCAACACACAAATTTATACTGGTTCACTCTAATCCAGAGCTACGTCCAGATCTTGACAAAACCTGTCAAGTTTTCACTAATACCAAGTGACAATTACAACCCGTAGATCCTCACCAATCTACACCAAGAACTATCTCTTCAACCTATAAGATAGAATCTTGAAAAACACCCAGTAACCAAATCCAGTTACTGTACCAAGTGTAGATTACAATCCAATCTACACAATTCACACGATACAAAAGAATAAGGAAAGAAGAAACCTGGACTTTGAATTCTAATTGCCCAGCACCAATTCTAAAGCACTCTCTCGCTGTGAATGACCACAATATTGATCAAAGCACCTTATGATATGACAAAATCTTGAATGCAGAGAGAAAAACGTAGATGAACGATTCACAGATTGATTTCTCAAGTTTTCTCAAGTAGTGTATTGTATTGTATATTTTCAAAAGATGAATCAAATCTGTATATATAGAGTAAATCAGAAAAACAGAACGTTTCATCTGTTAAAAACTGTTTTAGAGAGTCAAAAGATAGATTAGTTTAAAGTAAAACAGTTTAGAAGAGACTCTGATCGATTAGAACTGAAGTATGATCGATCAGACCGAGTTATGATCGATTAGAACTGAAGTATGATCGATCAGACCGAGTTATGATCGATTAAAATGAAACTATGATCGATCAGAATATTAATTCAATCGATTAAAATATCGATTCAATCGATTGATTTCATTTAAAGTTCCTTTTAATCGATTAAGACATCGATTCAATCGATTGATTTCGTTTAAAGTTCCATTTAATCGATTGATTCGAGTTTTAATGGATTAAAACAACTTAATGAAAAATGACAGCACTCTGTTTCAATCGATTGAAAATCATTTCAACAGATTAAATTCCTGCAAATACTTAGTTAAAAAATAGTCTCTCTGTTTCAACAGATTAAAAAATATTTCAACAGATTGATTTTCTAAAAACTCTTAGACTGAAAAAGATCTTTCTGTTTCAACAGATTTAAAATCATTTCAACAGATTGAAAATGCGAAACTTGATGTTGAAAATTCATTGAGTTATTTTAATTTGTTGATTCCGCGAATCAATCAATTGAAAATACGATTATATAGAACCAATTATTCTGTTAAGTGATTTTAACCGATTGAAAATCTTTTTCAACAGATTGAAAAAACTTAGTTTGTTCTTTTAATGCAGAAAATGATTTTCAATGCTATGCAGAAGATTAAGGCGCTTCATCACAACATATAATGGCCTATCAAGGGATTAAGTGCTCAAGTTAAAAACCTAATCATCTACACACCCACAACCTAAACTAAATTTATGTCTTCATCAAATTATATCTAAGTCTTCATCAAATCCTCCAAGTCCACCAAGTGCTTCAATCTCCCCCTATTTGATGGAGACAAATAACCACTGCACCCGCATAAAATCGGACCGGAGACATGCATACCGGAGACATATATTTTGTGATGTGGTGTGTGTGTAGTGGCAGTTTTAATCAAAATAATTCTCCCCCTATTTGACTGCATCAAATAGATTGTCATGGATACAGTCCAATGGGGCCACTTGGGAATCCCCAAATAAAAAGCGAGAATATAAAACCAACTAAGAAAAGAAAAAAAAACGGAATTATCGACGAGACATTGATCGAGTAAACTTCAATCATCTCCGGGACCTGGGTTGAATTGTATTTCCACAATTACGTTGTAAATGTCTTCAAGTTGATTATCGATGTGCTTGGAACCTTGCAATAAAATTCTCATCCAAATAGTGCTTGTCGAGCCCTTATAGCTGTAGTCATATTCATATGCCTCCTTTGATCGGCTTGAAGTTGATTCATTTGCTTGCAGACATTGTTCTTTCAAGCTGTGACGAGAGGTGTGCCACGGTCGGGGGTGAATTGTATGGAATCATCTCCAGCGGAATCACTTCTTCCATAGGATCGGATGGATGAGCTCTAGAAGTGCCGGGAATATCGGTGTTGATATTTTCTTCCTCTTGTCCATCTTCATCACTTCCTTCATCTCTTCCAAGCATCCTCCTTGGAGACCCACTCACCATCAACTTTCATAAATCCCATTTTGTGAAGCATAGAGTTATTTATTTCATTTGTTGAACGAACTGTCTCGACAAGTTCTCCTTCAAGATCAACACCAAAATATGTTAAAAATTCGGAAATCGGTATAGCATAGGGGTACTCGAAATCACCGAGTCTTTTTGCCTTGATCATGTGGTCTTTGATGACAAAAACCCAGTTTACCCGAATCCTGTGGTGAATGCAATACATTAGTACTAAATCTCCCTCATTTAGCACCGCATGATTGCTCCCCCTCGGAGTGAGCTGCCAAGACACAATGCGGGCAAGCAACCTTTCTTCCAATTTTAGTTTCCCGGTATTGAACGAGCTGACGAGTCATGCCTATTCTTCATGCATGACCAGAAAATATTGAACCTTATTAAATTCCTCCACATCGAAGTACACCCTTTGGTGACTTTCACTCCTAAATCCTTTAAACCAGCAACCTCCTTCCGGATGTTAGGAGTAATCTCAATGTCCACACCTTTAACTTGGGTTTTCAAGGTGGAACCTTCAAAGGACAAATTTGTGAAGAAAACTTTGATCAAGTCGGGATAAATCCTACCGTCCAACTCCGAAACTTCGAAGCTTTTGATGTTGCAGCGAGCTTTCGATGCCTCTAAATCCTTCGACATCAAACCAGGAAAACTTTAACGACTTTGGTATGTTGACTTGTTTTCTCGCTCAACTCATGGATAAACAGATTCATTTGCTCTTGGTCCCCGTTGAACCAAGTCTCAATCCTTCCTTCAACATTTTGTTCCTGCCGAACAGAAGATGACTCGCCCTCGCTTGATTTCTTTCTTCCGGACTTCGATCGTTTGAACATGCTTGATGAGCAAAACAGAGAGGAACCGAGAAAGAAAGAGTTCAAGTTGAGGAAATAGGAATACGTAAATCGTTCAACTTCAGGATCTTTAGTCTTTTTGTGATCTTGCACGAGTGATGATAAAGGTGGAGAGAGAAGAGTTTGATACTGAAACACTTAATTACCTTCGTAGTATGTATCCAATCAGAGTCAATTAGTATTAAAGGAAGTGGTTGAGATTTTATCTCATTGTAAATGAGTTCAACCTAATCTGCAGAAATTACTTTGTGTGCAGAGCCAATTCATTTAATTTCAATTAATCAATTGATTTTTCCTGTAACCAATTGATTTCGCACTTCGCAGAAATTCATAAGTGAAATAAACCAATTGAATCGATGAATAAATCGATTGTTTTTGCAAAGGAAAAATTAAGCAAAGTACCATTAGTGAATTCAATCGATTGAATCGAAGATTTAATCGATTGATTTATAGAAGAAAATTTGCGAGCTACGGGGTTAGTGAAATAAATCGATTAAAAGTGTATCTAATCGATTGAACTAATAACATATCAATACCAGAGAGTAAGAAACAGAAAATCAACAGATTATTTCACAGTTTCAATCGATTAAAACAAATAATATCAAGTTATTCATGCAATTTTTAATCGATTGAACTTGTTATCAGCCTGTTAAAAGACATACAATTACTGTAACAAATTAGTTATGCAATACTAGATATATCTAGAATTCCTAATTCAGTTCTAAGCATATTAAGTCTATCTCTAGGAAGTGGTTTAGTGAATAAATCAGCTAACTGTTTTTCAGATTCAACAAATAATATCTCACAGTCACCCCTAGATACGTGTTCTCTAATAAAGTGATGTCTAATTTCAATATGCTTAGTTCTAGAGTGTTGAATAGGATTCTTAGTTAAGTTTATCGCACTAGTATTGTCACAAACCAGAGGTACCTTGTTTAGAGTCACTCCATAATCTGTTAGTTGTTGCTTGAGATAAATGCTTTGAGCACAACAGCTCCCAGCTGCAATATATTCAGCTTCTGCAGTTGACAGAGCAACACACGCTTGCTTTTTCGTCTGTGCCACGATATAAGACCATGCTCCCTTCAGGATACCATAGTCCAACATTGATCTGTTCCCTTAAGATACTTCGAGAATCCTTTTGGCGACGAGTAAGATGTGATTCCTTTGGATTTGCTCGAAATCTTGCACACGAGACATACACTAAACATAATGTCGGGCCTACTAGCAGTTAGATAAAGCGAGAGAACCAATCAAACCTCTATATTTAGTTTGATCAACAGATTTCCCTTTTTCATCTAAATCTAAACAGCAGTTAGTAGACATTGGTGTAGAGGATTCCTTGCAATTGTGCATATCAAATTTCTTTAACAGTTCATTGCAGTATTTAGATTGACTAAGAAAAATGCCATTTGTTAATTGTTTAACCTGTAGACCAAGGAAGAAATTCAATTCTCCCATCATAGACATTTCAAATTCACTTTGCATTTCTTTTACAAACTTATTACACATGGCATTATTGGTGGAACCGAAAATGATATCATCTACATACACCTGCACTAGAATAATGTCGGTTCCAGATTTCTTAATGAACAGAGTTTTATCAACCTCACCTCGCTTGTACCCTTGATCAATTAGGAAGTTACTTAACCTCTCATACCATTGTCTAGGTGCTTGCTTTAAACCATAAAGGGCCTTTTTCAATTTGTAGACATGGTCGGGATGCTTGTGATCTTCAAACCCAGGAGGTTGAGAAACATACACTTCTTCATTGATAAGTCCATTAAGAAAGGCACTCTTTACATCCATCCGTAGTAATCTGAAACCACTTAAGCAGGCATAAGCTAATAACAATCTAACAGCTTCAAGTCTAGCTACAGGTGCAAAGGTTTCATCAAAATCAATACCCTCTTGTTGGTTATACCCTTTGGCTACCAATCTAGCTTTATTTCTAGTAATAATGCCGTGTTCATCTAGCTTGTTTTTGAATACCCACTTAGTACCAATTATATTGATATCTTTGATTTTAGGAACTAATTCCCACACTTTATTTCTTTCAAATTGATTAAGCTCATCATGCATGGCACTAACCCAGTATTCATCATTTAATGCTTCTTTAACTGTCTTAGGCTCTATTTGTGAAATGAATGTCATATGATTACAGAATTGATTAAGAGAATGTCTAGTAGATACTCCCTTATTAATTTGCCCGATGACATTGTCTAGAGAGAGATTTCTTGGGACAATCCACTCTTTAGGAAGCTCTTCCAGAACATCTTCTTCCTGTTCTTCAGTAATTGTTGGAGAATTAGCTTTTGCTGGGTCCACTGATGGATCATCTTCTTCAACAGTACGTTGATCTGTGCTACTGGGACATTTCAACTGATAAGAATTATCAGTTAAATCTTCTTCATCAGCAGTACCTGTTGATCTATTCTGCACAACTCGAGGAGACTCATTAAACACAACATGTACAGATTCTTCAACTGATTTCAATCTCAAATTATAAACTCTATATGCATGGCCGTGAGTTGAGTAACCAAGAAAAATTCCTTTGTCAGATTTTTCATCAAACTTGCCAATGTTTTCTTTCCCATTGTTTAAAACAAAACATGTACATCCAAAGACCCTGAAATAGTTTATGTTGGGTTTTCTTCCTTTGTACAGTTCATATGGGGTTTTCTTAAGCATGGGTCTAATCAAGACTCTATTCAAAACATGACAAGCAGTGTTGACTGCATCAGCCCGAAGTATTTTGGTAAAGAATTTTCACTCAACATTGTTACGGCAAGCTCCACAATTGATCTGTTCTTTCTTTCCACAACACCATTCTGTTGAGGAGTTCTTGGAGCGAGAAATTGTGTTTTATACCAAATTTTTCACAAAATGATTCAAACTTCTCATTTACAAATTCTCCACCATTGTCACTTTGAATAGATGTAATGAAATATCCCTTTTCATTATGTAAAACCTTGGCAAGCCTTTTGAAAGATTTGTAGGAATCAGATTTAGCTTTAAGAAAGACAGATCCAGGTAAATCTGGAAAAATCATCAACAATCACCATGATATAAAGATTACCACCTAGACTTTTATTCCTTGAAGGACCAACCAAATCCATGTGAAGCAGTTCCAAAGGTCTAGAAGTTGAAACAATGTTTTTGTTTGAAAAAGATTTTCTGGTTTGTTTGCCTTTCAAACAAGCTTCACAGATTTTGTCTTTCAAGATTTGAAGCTTAGGCAGCCCAAAAACTAACTCTTTTGAAATCGGTTTGTCAAGATGGTTAAGATGTATATGAGCAAGCCTTCTATGCCACAACCAAGATTCTTCTTTTTTAGTAAGAAGACAACTTTGAGATGATATAGACTGCTTAATATCTAACATGTATATGTTGTTTAACCTCTTACCTACCAACATTACAGTGTCGGATTCGGCTCACGAGATAAGACATTTTTACGGTTTGAAAACAACTTTGTGACCAAGATCACATAAGCTGGCTTATACTTATCAGATTGTGTTTGAGACCTTCAACAAAAAGAACATTGTGAATGGTTACAGATTCACCATCTCCAATATCTCCAGAACCAAGAATTCTTCCCTTGTTGTTGTCTCCATAAGTCACATGACCCCCATTCTTCAATTTCAACTTCGGAATTTTGAAATGTCACCTGTCATGTGCCTTGAGCATCCATCGTCCAGGTACCAAAGAGACTCTTGATGCTTGTTCCTGAAAAGTCAAACATAAAGCATTTGGTACCCTTTAAATATTTTGGGTCCTTGGGAGTCAAACTTTCCGCTTAACATGTTTTGGAACCCATCTCTTCCTTCCTTGCGGCACAAAATATTTCCTAGCATGACAGAATTTTATAGTATGCCCTTTCTTCATGCGGTAATGACAGGATGAGAAAGGGGATGCTGTTGTTTTTCTATATGAAAAGAAGTTCAAATATTTCTTAGTTTTTACCCCATTCCTAGGTTTGTACCCAATTCCGAACGTTCAAACACACGGTTTTGAGATCCAAGCGAGTGCATCTAAATTCTCTTTACCTTGAGTAAATTTTGTTAAGGTTTTAGTTAAGTAATCAACCTTATTTTGTAAAACAAGTACACTTTTCACAATTCTTATTAACAGCAACATTATCTGCGAGATGAATAGATAATATCTAGATGTTCTAAATCTGTTTTGCTTTCTAGCAGTTCTTTTTCCGAGTTTTAACTCTATTTTCTAACCGAGTTATTTAATCCTTTTAACCGATTATTTGTATGAGATAAATTTCTGGCTTCACTATGCATTTCATTGAAAGCATTTAGTAATGTGTCTGTAATTCATTTCATTCTCTCGTAGGAGTTGAACTTACATGTGATGAAGAGGATTCACGACCGACCATCAAACACAAGTTCACCTCTTCACCTTCGGATTCGAAGCTGGAAGAAGATTCATTGTCTTGCCAAGCTATGTAGGCCTTTTTCCCTTTGTATCTTGAATCTTTCTTGTTCCGATTCTTGGTCTTTTACGGACAGTCGCTCCTTATGTGACCCTGTTTACCACAAGAATAACAAGTAATATTATTTTGAACAGATTCGAGTCTTTCTATCATTGTACCTTTTTACTTGGCCGGTCTTGTTCTTTCTTCTCGAAATTTCCAGAATTTCTTAACCAATAAAGTCGAGTTCTCGGACTCATCTTCTTCAGAATCACTTGTTTTCTTCAATCGTCTTGAGAACAATATTTCTACTTTTCTTTTACTGCATTCTCTTGTTCTTTGAACCGATTGATTTCCAACTCGTGTTCCCTTAACTTACCAAAAAGTGAGGCGGTAGTCATTTCGAGTCAAATCTCTTGATTCGGATATTGTTGTCACCTTTGGTTGCCAAGTTCTGTCCAAACACTTCAGTATTTTGATATTCAACTCCTCCTTGTCAAAGGTCTTCCCTAGCCCGATCAAATGATTAACTATGTGCGTGAATCTTTTACGCACATCCGCAATTGTCTCCCCTTGCTGCATTTTAAACAACTCATAGTCCCTGATTAACTCATGCTTTCTTGCCCTTTTCACATCGAGATGTTCCTTCATGTGTGACCTCTAGAATTTCCCACATCTCTTTGGCGGAAGCACACTCGAGACACCACTGAAAAACTCATCAAGATTTAAGGCAGAGGTAATAATATTCTTTGCGAGTATAATCATATTGCACTCTCCTATTTTCTGCATCGAGTCAACTCACTCCAACTTTTCTCAACAGTTTTACCATCTACTATATGAGTTGGTTTAAAAGGACCATTAACAATTGTTTCCCAAATGCCTCTATCAAGGGATTCAATAAAGATTTTCATTCTAACCTTCCGGAAAGAATAATTCACACCGACAAAAAGTGGAGGCCTGTTTATGGAGGCTCCTTCGAAAAATTCATCTTTCCCTCGGCCATTGGACCGATTACTTGAGTAACTTACAAGAACCAGCTTCGATGCCAATTGAAAGAATTAATGGTTGAGTTCAAGAGGGGGTGAATTGAACTTAAAAACTTTTTCGCAAAACTTTACTTTCTTTTGGAAGAATGAGTTATCTTTATTCAATTCTTGAAAAGATGATTTGATTTAAAACACAGCAAGATTATATTCAGAATTTAAAAGAGATGATAGAAAGAAATCAACACACAAATTTATACTGGTTCACTCTAATCCAGAGCTACGTCCAGTTCTTGACAAAACCTGTCAAGTTTTCACTAATACCAAGTGACAATTACAACCAGTAGATCCTCACCAATCTACACCAAGAACTATCTCTTCAACCTATAAGATAGAATCTTGAAAAACACCCGAGTAACCAAATCCGATTCTCTGTACCAAGTGTAGATTACAATCCAATCTACACAATTCACACGATACAAAAGAATAAGGAAAGAAGAAACCTGGACTTTGAATTCTAATTGCCCAGCACCAATTCTAAAGCACTCTCTCGCTGTGAATGACCACAATGTTGATCAAAGCACCTTATGATATGACAAAATCTTGAATGCAGAGAGAAAAACGTAGATGAACGATTCACAGATTGATTTCTCAAGTTTTCTCAAGTAGTGTGTTGTATTGTATATTTTCAAAAGATGAATCAAATCTGTATATATAGAGTAAATCAGAAAAACAGAATGTTTCATCTGTTAAAAACTGTTTTAGAGAGTCAAAAGATAGATTAGTTTAAAGTAAAACAGTTTAGAAGAGACTCTGATCGATTAGAACTGAAGTATGATCGATCAGACCGAGTTATGATCGATTAGAACTGAAGTATGATCGATCAGACCGAGTTATGATCGATTA
Source organism: Sphenostylis stenocarpa (assembly GCA_963425845.1). Lineage (NCBI taxonomy): Eukaryota > Viridiplantae > Streptophyta > Magnoliopsida > Fabales > Fabaceae > Sphenostylis > Sphenostylis stenocarpa. The sequence goes on along the minus strand of OY731401.1, from coordinate 32,675,504 downwards.
GAACTGAAGTATGATCGATCAGACCGAGTTATGATCGATTAAAATGAAACTATGATCGATCAGAATATTAATTCAATCGATTAAAATATCGATTCAATCGATTGATTTCATTTAAAGTTCCTTTTAATCGATTAAGACATCGATTCAATCAATTGATTTCGTTTAAAGTTCCATTTAATCGATTGATTCGAGTTTTAATGGATTAAAACAACTTAATGAAAAATGACAGCACTCTGTTTCAATCGATTGAAAATCATTTCAACAAATTAAATTCCTGCAAATACTTAGTTAAAAAATAGTCTCTCTGTTTCAACAGATTGAAAAATATTTCAACTGATTGATTTTCTAAAAACTCTTAGATTGAAAAAGATCTTTCTGTTTCAACAGATTTAAAATCATTTCAACAGATTGAAAATGCGAAACCTTGATGTTGAAAATTCATTGAGTTATTTTAATTTGTTGATTCCGCGAATCAATCAATTGAAAATACGATTATATAGAACCACTTATTCGTTAAGTGATTTTAACCGATTGAAAATCTTTTTCAACAGATTGAAAAAACTTAGTTTGTTCTTTTAATGCGAGAAAATGATTTTCAATGCTATGCGAGAAGATTAAGGCGCTTCATCACAACATATAATGGCCTATCAAGGGATTAAGTGCTCAAGTTAAAAACCTAATCATCTACACACCCACAACCTAAACTAAATTTATGTCTTCATCAAATTATATCTAAGTCTTCATCAAATCCTCCAAGTCCACCAAGTGCTTCAATCTCCCCCTATTTGATGGAGACAAATAACCACTTGCACTCGCATAAAATCGGACCGAGAGACATGCATACCAGAGACATATATTTTGTGATGTGGTGTGTGTGTAGTGGCGGTTTTAATCAAAATAATTCTCCCCCTATTTGATTGCATCAAATAGATTGTCATGGATACTGATCCAATGGGGCCACTTGGGAATCCCCAAATAAAAAGCAGAATATAAAACCAACTAAGAAAAGAAAAAAACAGAATTATCAGCGAGACATTGATCGGTAAACTTCAATCATCTCCGGGACCTGGGTTGAATTGTATTTCCACAATTACGTTGTAAATGTCTTCAAGTTGATTATCGATGTCTTTGGAACCTTGCAATAAAATTCTCATCCAAATAGTGCTTGTCGAGCCCTTATAGCTGTAGTCATATTCATATGCCTCCTTTGATCGGCTTGAAGTTGATTCATTTGCTGCATGACATTGTTCTTTCAAGCTGTGACGAGAGGTGTGCCACGGTCGGGGGTGAATTGTATGGAATCATCTCCAGCGGAATCACTTCTTCCATAGGATCGGATGGATGAGCTCTAGAAGTGCCGGGAATATCGGTGTTGATATTTTCTTCCTCTTGTCCATCTTCATCACTTCCTTCATCTCTTCCAGACATCCTCCTTGGAGACCCACTCACCATCAACTTTCATAAATCCCATTTTGTGAAGCATAGAGTTATTTATTTCATTTGTTGAGCGAACTGTCTCGACAAGTTCTCCTTCAAGATCAACACCAAAATATGTTAAAAATTCGGAAATCGGTATAGCATAGGGGTACCTGAAATCACCGAGTCTTTTTGCCTTGATCATGTGGTCTTTGATGACAAAAACCCAGTTTACCCGAATCCCGTGGTGAATGCAATACATTAGTACTAAATCTCCCTCATTTAGCACCGCATGATTGCTCCCCCTCGGAGTGAGCTGCCAAGACACAATGCGGGCAAGCAACCTTTCTTCCAATTTTAGTTTCCCGGTATTGAGCGAGCTGACGAGTCATGCCTATTCTTCATGCATGACCGAAAATATTGAACCTTATTAAATTCCTCCACATCGAAGTACACCCTTTGGTGACTTTCACTCCTAAATCCTTTAAACCGAGCAACCTCCTTCCGGATGTTAGGAGTAATCTCAATGTCCACACCTTTAACTTGGGTTTTCAAGGTGGAACCTTCAAAGGACAAATTTGTGAAGAAAACTTTGATCAAGTCGGGATAAATCCTACCGTCCAACTCCGGAAACTTCGAAGCTTTTGATGTTGCAGCGGCTTTTCGATGCCTCTAAATCCTTCGACATCAAACCAGGAAAACTTTAACGACTTTGGTATGTTGACTTGTTTTACTGCTCAACTCATGGATAAACAGATTCATTTGCTCTTGGTCCCAGTTGAACCAAGTCTCAATCCTTCCTTCAACATTTTGTTCTGCTCAGAGCAGAAGACGACTCGCCCACGCTTGATTTCTTTCTTCCGGACTTCGATCGTTTGAACATGCTTGATGAGCAAAACGAGAGAGGAACCAGAAAGAAAGAGTTCAAGTTGAGGAAATAGGAATACGTGAAATCGTTCGACTTCAGTGATCTTTAGTCTTTTTGTGATCTTGCACGAGTGATGATAAAGGTGGAGAGAGAAGAGTTTGATACGAAACACTTAATTACCTTCGTAGTATGTATCCAATCGAGTCAATTAGTATTAAAGGAAGTGGTTGAGATTTTATCTCATTGTAAATGAGTTCAACCTAATCTGCGAGAAATTACTTTGTGTGCGAGCCAATTCATTTAATTTCAATTAATCAATTGATTTTTCCTGTAACCAATTGATTTCGCACTTGCAGAAATTCATAAGTGAAATAAACCAATTGAATCGATGAATAAATCGATTGTTTTTGCAAAGGAAAAATTAAGCAAAGTACCATTAGTGAATTCAATCGATTGAATCGAAGATTTAATCGATTGATTTATAGAAGAAAATTTGCGAGCTACAGGGGTTAGTGAAATAAATCGATTAAAAGTGTATCTAATCGATTGAACTAATAACATATCAATACCGAGAGTAAGAAACGGAAAATCAACAGATTATTTCACGGTTTCAATCGATTAAAACAAATAATATCAAGTTATTCATGCAATTTTTAATCGATTGAACTTGTTATCGACTTGTTAAAAGACATACAATTACTATAACAAATTAGTTATGCAATACTAGATATATCTAGAATTCCTAATTCAGTTCTAAGCATATTAAGTCTATCTCTAGGAAGTGGTTTAGTAAATAAATCGACTAACTGTTTTTCGATTCAACGAATAAAATCCCACAGTCACCCCTAGATACGTGTTCTCTAATAAAGTGATGTCTAATTTCAATATGCTTAGTTCTAGAGTGTTGAATAGGATTCTTAGTTAAGTTTATCGCACTAGTATTGTCACAAACCAGAGGTACCTTGTTTAGAGTCACTCCATAATCTGTTAGTTGTTGCTTGAGATAAATGCTTTGAGCACAACTGACTCCCAGTACTGCAATATATTCAGCTTTTGCGGATTAACGATGAGCAACACACGCTTGCTTTTTGCTATTACGTCGCCAAGTCGATCATAAGACGCTAGCTCGCACCTTCAGGATACCATAGTCCAACATTGACTTGTTCCCTTAAGATACTTCAGAATCCTTTTGGCGATGAGTAAGATGTGATTCCTTTGGATTTGCTCGAAATCTTGCACACGAGACATACACTAAACATAATGTCGGGCCTACTAGCGAGTTAGATAAAGCGAGAGAACCAATCAAACCTCTATATTTAGTTTGATCAACAGATTTCCCTTTTTCATCTAAATCTAAACAGCAGTTAGTAGACATTGGTGTAGAGGATTCCTTGCAATTGTGCATATCAAATTTCTTTAACGAGTTCATTGCGGTATTTAGATTGACTAAGAAAAATGCCATTTGTTAATTGTTTAACCTTGTAGACCAAGGAAGAAATTCAATTCTCCCATCATAGACATTTCAAATTCACTTTGCATTTCTTTTACAAACTTATTACACATGGCATTATTGGTGGAACCGAAAATGATATCATCTACATACACCTGCACTAGAATAATGTCGGTTCAGATTTCTTAATGAACAGAGTTTTATCAACCTCACCTCGCTTGTACCCTTGATCAATTAGGAAGTTACTTAACCTCTCATACCATTGTCTAGGTGCTTGCTTTAAACCATAAAGGGCCTTTTTCAATTTGTAGACATGGTCAGGATGCTTGTGATCTTCAAACCCAGGAGGTTGAGAAACATACACTTCTTCATTGATAAGTCCATTAAGAAAGGCACTCTTTACATCCATCTGTAGTAATCTGAAACCACTTAAGCAGGCATAAGCTAATAACAATCTAACAGCTTCAAGTCTAGCTACAGGTGCAAAGGTTTCATCAAAATCAATACCCTCTTGTTGGTTATACCCTTTGGCTACCAATCTAGCTTTATTTCTAGTAATAATGCCGTGTTCATCTAGCTTGTTTTTGAATACCCACTTAGTACCAATTATATTGATATCTTTGATTTTAGGAACTAATTCCCACACTTTATTTCTTTCAAATTGATTAAGCTCATCATGCATGGCACTAACCCGAGTATTCATCATTTAATGCTTCTTTAACTGTCTTAGGCTCTATTTGTGAAATGAATGTCATATGATTACGGAATTGATTAAGAGAATGTCTAGTAGATACTCCCTTATTAATTTGCCCGATGACATTGTCTAGAGAGAGATTTCTTGGGACAATCCACTCTTTAGGAAGCTCTTCCGAACATCTTCTTCCCGTTCTTCGAGTAATTGTTGGAGAATTAGCTTTTGCTTGGGTCCACCGATGGATCATCTTCTTCAACGAGTACGTTGATCCGTGCTATTCGGGACATTTCAACCGATAAGAATTATCAGTTAAATCTTCTTCATCGCGAGTACTCGTTGATCTATTCCGCACAACTCGAGGAGACTCATTAAACACAACATGTACAGATTCTTCAACTGATTTCAATCTCAAATTATAAACTCTATATGCATGGCCGTGAGTTGAGTAACCAAGAAAAATTCCTTTGTCGATTTTTCATCAAACTTGCCAATGTTTTCTTTCCCATTGTTTAAAACAAAACATGTACATCCAAAGACCCCGAAATAGTTTATGTTGGGTTTTCTTCCTTTGTACAGTTCATATGGGGTTTTCTTAAGCATGGGTCTAATCAAGACTCTATTCAAAACATGACAAGCGAGTGTTGATCGCATCAGCCCGAAGTATTTTGGTAAAGAATTTTCACTCAACATTGTTCTGGCAAGCTCCACAATTGATCTGTTCTTTCTTTCCACAACACCATTCTCGTTGAGGAGTTCTTGGAGCGAGAGAAATTGTGTTTTATACCAAATTTTTCACAAAATGATTCAAACTTCTCATTTACAAATTCTCCACCATTGTCACTTTGAATAGATGTAATGAAATATCCCTTTTCATTATGTAAAACCTTGGCAAGCCTTTTGAAAGATTTGTAGGAATCAGATTTAGCTTTAAGAAAGACAGATCCAGGTAAATGCGGAAAAATCATCAACAATCACCATGATATAAAGATTACCACCTAGACTTTTATTCCTTGAAGGACCAACCAAATCCATGTGAAGCAGTTCCAAAGGTCTAGAAGTTGAAACAATGTTTTTGTTTGAAAAAGATTTTCTGGTTTGTTTGCCTTTCAAACAAGCTTCACAGATTTTGTCTTTCAAGATTTGAAGCTTAGGCAGACCCAAAAACTAACTCTTTTGAAATCAGTTTGTCAAGATGGTTAAGATGTATATGAGCAAGCCTTCTATGCCACAACCAAGATTCTTCTTTTTTAGTAAGAAGACAACTTTGAGATGATATAGACTGCTTAATATCTAACATGTATATGTTGTTTAACCTCTTACCTACCAACATTACCGTGTCGGATTCCGGCTCACGAGATAAGACATTTTTCCGGTTTGAAAACAACTTTGTGACCAAGATCACATAACCGGCTTATACTTATCGGATTGTGTTTGAGACCTTCAACAAAAAGAACATTGTGAATGGTTACAGATTCACCATCTCCAATATCTCCAGAACCAAGAATTCTTCCCTTGTTGTTGTCTCCATAAGTCACATGACCCCCATTCTTCAATTTCAACTTCGGAATTTTGAAATGTCACCTGTCATGTGCCTTGAGCATCCACTGTCCAGGTACCAAAGAGACTCTTGATGCTCGTTCTCGAAAAGTCAAACATAAAGCATTTGGTACCCTTTAAATATTTTGGGTCCTTGGGAGTCAAACTTTCGCTTAACATGTTTTGGAACCCATCTCTTCCTTCCTTGCGGCACAAAATATTTCCTAGCATGACAGAATTTTATAGTATGCCCTTTCTTCATGCAAGTAATGACAGGATGAGAAAGGGGATGCTCGTTGTTTTTCTATATGAAAAGAAGTTCAAATATTTCTTAGTTTTTACCCCATTCCTAGGTTTGTACCCAATTCCGGAACGTTCAAACACACGAGTTTTGAGATCCAAGCGAGTGCATCTAAATTCTCTTTACCTTGAGTAAATTTTGTTAAGGTTTTAGTTAAGTAATCAACCTTATTTTGTAAAACAAGTACACTTTTCACAATTCTTATTAACAACGAACATTATCTCGAGATGAATAGATAATATCTAGATGTTCTAAATCTGTTTTGCTTTCTAGCAGTTCTTTTTCCGAGTTTTAACTCTATTTTCTAACCAGTTATTTAATCCTTTTAACCGATTATTTGTATGAGATAAATTTCTCGGCTTCACTATGCATTTCATTGAAAGCATTTAGTAATGTGCTCGTAATTCATTTCATTCTCTCGTAGGAGTTGAACTTACATGTGATGAAGAGGATTCACAACCGACCATCAAACACAAGTTCACCTCTTCACCTTCGGATTCGAAGCTCGGAAGAAGATTCATTGTCTTGCCAAGCTATGTAGGCCTTTTTCCCTTTGTATCTTGAATCTTTCTTGTTCGATTCTTGGTCTTTTCCGGACGAGTCGCTCCTTATGTGACCCTGTTTACCACAAGAATAACAAGTAATATTATTTTGAACAGATTCGAGTCTTTCTATCATTGTACCTTTTTACTTGGCCAGTCTTGTTCTTTCTTCTCGAAATTTCCCGAATTTCTTAACCAATAAAGTCGAGTTCTCGGACTCATCTTCTTCAGAATCACTGTTTTCTTCAATCGTCTTGAGAACAATATTTCTACTTTTCTTTTCTGCATTCTCTTGTTCTTTGAACCGATTGATTTCCAACTCGTGTTCCCTTAACTTACCAAAAAGTGAGGCAAGTAGTCATTTCGAGTCAAATCTCTTGATTCGGATATTGCTTGTCACCTTTGGTTGCCAAGTTCTGTCCAAACACTTCAGTATTTTGATATTCAACTCCTCCTTGTCAAAGGTCTTCCCTAGCCCGATCAAATGATTAACTATGTGCGTGAATCTTTTACGCACATCCGCAATTGTCTCCCCTTGTCGCATTTTAAACAACTCATAGTCCCCGATTAACTCATGCTTTCTTGCCCTTTTCACATCGAGATGTTCCTTCATGTGTGACCTCTAGAATTTCCCACATCTCTTTGGCGTAAGCACACTCGAGACACCACGAAAAACTCATCAAGATTTAAGGCAGAGGTAATAATATTCTTTGCAGTATAATCATATTGCACTCTCCTATTTTCTCGCATCAGTCAACTCACTCCAACTTTTCTCAACAGCTTTACCATCTACTATATGAGTTGGTTTAAAAGGACCATTAACAATTGTTTCCCAAATGCCTCTATCAAGGGATTCAATAAAGATTTTCATTCTAACCTTCCGGAAAGAATAATTCACACCAAGCAAAAAGTGGAGGCCTGTTTATGGAGGCTCCTTCGAAAAATTCATCTTTCCCTCGACCATTGGACCGATTACTTGAGTAACTTACAAGAACCAGCTCGATGCCAATTGAAAGAATTAATGGTTGAGTTCAAGAGGGGGGTGAATTGAACTTAAAAAACTTTTTCGCAAAACTTTACTTTCTTTTGGAAGAATGAGTTATCTTTATTCAATTCTTGAAAAGATGATTTGATTTAAAACACAAGCAAGCTTATATTCAGAATTTAAAAGAGATGATAGAAAGAAATCAACACACAAATTTATACTCGGTTCACTCTAATCCGGAGCTACGTCCAGTTCTTGACAAAACCTGTCAAGTTTTCACTAATACCAAGTGACAATTACAACCCGTAGATCCTCACCAATCTACACCAAGAACTATCTCTTCAACCTATAAGATAGAATCTTGAAAAACACCCAGTAACCAAATCCAATTCATCGTACCAAGTGTAGATTACAATCCAATCTACACAATTCACACGATACAAAAGAATAAGGAAAGAAGAAACCTGGACTTTGAATTCTAATTGCCCGAAGACCAATTCTAAAGCACTCTCTCGTTGTGAATGACCACAATGTTGATCAAAGCACCTTATGATATGACAAAATCTTGAATGCGAGAGAAAAACGTAGATGAACGATTCACAGATTGATTTCTCAAGTTTTCTCAAGTAGTGTATTGTATTGTATATTTTCAAAAGATGAATCAAATCAGTATATATAGAGTAAATCAGAAAAACGAACGTTTCATCTGTTAAAAACTGTTTTAGAGAGTCAAAAGATAGATTAGTTTAAAGTAAAACAGGTTTAGAAGAGACTCGATCGATTAGAATCGAAGTATGATCGATCAGACCGAAGTTATGATCGATTAGAACTGAAGTATGATCGATCAGACCGAAGTTATGATCGATTAGAACTGAAGTATGATCGATCGAATCGAAGTTATGATCGATTAAAATGAAACTATGATCGATCAGAATATTAATTCAATCGATTAAAATATCGATTCAATCGATTGATTTCATTTAAAGTTCCTTTTAATCGATTAAGACATCGATTCAATCAATTGATTTCGTTTAAAGTTCCATTTAATCGATTGATTCGAGTTTTAATGGATTAAAACAACTTAATGAAAAATGACAGCACTCTGTTTCAATCGATTGAAAATCATTTCAACAAATTAAATTCCTGCAAATACTTAGTTAAAAAATAGTCTCTCTGTTTCAACAGATTAAAAAATATTTCAACAGATTGATTTTCTAAAAACTCTTAGACTGAAAAAGATCTTTCTGTTTCAACAGATTTAAAATCATTTCAACAGATTGAAAATGCGAAACTTGATGTTGAAAATTCATTGAGTTATTTTAATTTGTTGATTCCGCGAATCAATCAATTGAAAATACGATTATATAGAACCACTTATTCTGTTAAGTGATTTTAACCGATTGAAAATCTTTTTCAACAGATTGAAAAAACTTAGTTTGTTCTTTTAATGCAGAAAATGATTTTCAATGCTATGCAGAAGATTAAGGCGCTTCATCACAACATATAATGGCCTATCAAGGGATTAAGTGCTCAAGTTAAAAACCTAATCATCTACACACCCACAACCTAAACTAAATTTATGTCTTCATCAAATTATATCTAAGTCTTCATCAAATCCTCCAAGTCCACCAAGTGCTTCATTTTTGACATTGTGAAAACCTAATTAATCAATCAAGCATTCACCATACAGTTCAACAAAGTGATTGCAAGCTTCAATCCTCAACCGAGAGACATCCACAAGCTAAAGCAAGTCAAGAACACAAGTCTTAAACAAGTTGTCACATGCAATTCAGTTCCAGCAGATTTTGTTCGGTAAAAACCTAATCTAATTCATGAATTCAGTAAAGAAAAACAATTAAAGATGATAGAGGAAGGAAATCCAGATCCAATTCGTGAAGAACAATGAAGAAGAATGAACACATACATGGAAGATTGAGATGCAAGCAAGGAGAAAGAGCCATGGTGCAGTGGAGAGAACAACTGAGAGAATTCTGATCGATTTGATTGAATCTGAACTTGAAAACTTCGACTATATGTTATTACATTAAGTTAATTTACTATATACTTCAACTAATGTACAATTACAACTTACAAGGCCCATAACCGGACCTAATCCAATAAGATATTGAAGAGTCGCACTGCCTTCGTTTCAGTGCAGTACCGCGCGATTCGAAGCTTGCAGTTTTCTCAATTATTCTTCAAATTGAACGATTATGGTCTCATTAGAAATCTTGTTAAGTTATCTTTCAAACGCCACCGTTTTGACTAATTTTGGCGGTCTATCGATTTTATGATAATTATTTTACTGAGGCATGCCCGGTGGACCGACTCTGTGCGCGTAACCTCCCTTAACTAATTTATATAAAATTCAATTTAGCTCCGAATTGAGTGTTTCTTGATCCGCTGGAAAGATGAATTTGTCTAGCTTTCAATGCTTCAAGAATCATAATTTTAGGATCTCTGTAGAAAAAATAATAAATAAAACAGTAAACTAATATCAGTACCCGTATACAATAAAATACAGCCAATTTATTGTTTTTATGCAGAATTTTATATTACGGATTCTAAAGGCCTAGTAATACAAATTATAGTTAATTAAGCTTTATTAACATATTATAAACAATAATATAACATTACAAACTACTTAAGATGTGCTGAAAATCAGTCACATCAAATACCCCACACTTAGCCCTTTGCACTCCTAGGCAAAGCTTAAGTTCTGCAGTTCCATGTTTTATAAATCAATTAAGTAAAGTGCGCATATAAAAATTCATATCCAAGCCTCATGCATCTAAGTTACAGCATCAAACACTTGACTCCTTAATTAATAGGCACTCATGAATAATTTAAACAAAAATCTATCCAGCTTTACTTGAGAATTTCCTCACTAGGTCAAGTGTTTCACTCATCTCTCAACTCGTTTAAATATAGGTGTCTGTTTCACTCAAATATTCTCAATGCAAAACCATTATCATAGGCTTGAATAAATTCTAATTTCAATCATCCTAATTACCATGCATCCAAAGAATCAAAAGGACTTTAATTAAGCTTATAACGTGGCCATGGGTTATAACTTTTAGGTATGGATAACAAAGGGATGCAAGGCTTTAAATAATGGAACTTTGATAAAAGAAACATGGTTTTAAATACTGCATAAGTGTGGTGGAAATCTTTACTACATAATGCTTTTCAATGCCTTCGGCTTCATAATTTATCATTCCTCTTCTTTTTTTTTTCAATACAATCCAGCTTTGCTGTTTTTAGCTTTTCAACTTTTTTTTTTTTTTAAACCTTACATAATTTAAACACCACCCCACACTTGAGCTTTGCTCAATCTATGAATTAAAACCTCTTTCCTTCACCAAAGTCCAGGGTTAAAACTGGTTTTTCTGGCTTCAAGCTTGTAATGTACAAGTTATAAACAAAGAAAAGATAAATCAGGCTCAAGGGGGTGACTAGGGTCAATAATATTTAAAGGTTGGCTTTATTTGGTCAGTGGTTGCAACAAAGATGGCCTTGATCATTTTCAACGGATGCATAGAACCGAGATAATTTACTCGAGAGAATAAAGTCAAGTTCTGCAATAGTTAAAACATCAAGAATAAATCACACATCAAAGAATGAAGGCTCAAATCTCACGGCTTTTAAACTCAATTCGAGTTGGAATCAATCCTGTTTTAACTTATCATGGCATCCACTAATTCAGTCATCAAAATGTCTAAATACCTCACTTAAATAATCATAAAGCAATGAATAAATCAAGGTTGTAACTCACATAATTTAGAAAATCGGATTATATAAAACAGATTATATAAAACATAATACCGCATCGACTTGCCCAACTCGGAATTACAAAGCTCAAGTATGAACAAATCAAAGTCATTAATTAATTTAGAAATCTCCCTAAATACCACACTTGAAAGACACATTGTCCTCAATGTGAGTCAAATAAGTTTAGAAAAATAATACCTGAAAAAAAAAACTTTAATCTGCATAATTAATCAGCACATAACTTATTGTTGCACAACTGGGTTAGCTAAAGAAATTATATGATTATCCATATGTGAAACCGGTTGACTTTCATGGAATATCTTAAGTCTATGACCATTAACTGTAAATATATTACCCGTTTTTAAGTTTTCTGTGTTTTGTTGTTCTTGTGTCCTCTGCCTCAGTCTTTTAGGCAAGTTCCTGATGCAAGTTCTGGCAATTTCTGGATCAAATGGAGCTAGGTCCACTTTAGAAGATCGGGTCATACACCTAGGTACCTGTATAAAAGCTGCAACAAAACAACACAAGTGCAAAAATGCAAATGCAATGCAAACTAAACTATATGCAATGAAATGAATCAATCACAACTCCTACTTCTTAATGATCTTACTTCACAACGGCAACGACGCCAATTTGAAAGAAGTTAAATTGATATGTCGCAGTTTCAACACTTTCAAATGAGTTCCCCTAAAACAGTAATAATGCAGTACAATGGGAACCAGAATATCAATCCGTGGAAGTAATAAGAGTATATGATTGAGTTATGAATGATTCAATGGGGAACTAAACTAAAAATGAAATTTACAATCTTAGACTAAATTAAAATGAGGTAAAATCCTAATATGCAAGTGAATGAAAATACTCGAGAATGCAAAAATGGCTAAAAATATGGAAAATCACAAATCGACCCAAAATCACAAATCGACCGTGATGAACAAGTAACCACGGTCGATATCGTAAATCGACCAACGTGAACGGTAATAACGATCAGGAATCACGGTCGAAATTTTGTGCTCTCGGTCAACATACAAAAAATAATGAGTTGTCTCGGTCAAAAATGGAAATTAGTGAACAAAATATATGATTGGCCTATAAGAATGTAGGCGAAATGAAAACAAATGCGAGATGAATGAAGTTAAACGAAATTCATAAATCGACCACAATGAATAGTAATCAAGGTCGAAACCACGATCGAAATGTGAACTCTCGGTCGGAATGAAATGTAAGAACAATTTCTCGAGTCAATAATCAAATTCAAGGTGTAAAATATATGAATGACCAGAGTGAAGTGTAATTATATTTGAGTTTTGAGTTTTTAAAATGGAAAATGACCGTAGTGAACCGTATCGGTGGTCGGAAAAGTGGTCAGAAAATCAACAAAATAAAAGGTCTCGGTCAAAATGAATACATGAAGAAATGCCTCGGTCAAGAATCAACTGAAGTGTATAAAATGTATGGTTGACTGATGTAAATGCAAATATTTTTGTATTTTGAGTTTTAAAAATGTGAGATGACCGTGTGAGATTGTTTTGGTGCGTGTGGTTGAAAACCTGACCGAGTGACAGTGGTCACTTCGGTCAAAATGTTCAAAACAGTGGTAAATGTGTGATGTAAATGATGGAATGAGTGAAGTAATGTATATTTATGAGTTTTTCAGTATTCAAGGGGAATTTGTAGTACAGAAAATTAAAATGAGAACCTAGCTGCACTTAAACTATTCTAATCTTATACTAATCTATGACAGAACCTAAAACAATGCAGTAAAATCTATCTAAACCTAAAACCAAGCTTCTACAGAGATTAAAGCAAGTAAACAAAGCAATAAAACCTAGCTACCGTGACTGTAAAGCAATTAAAACATCAAAACAGTAAAGTAAAAGCAGTAAAATACAGAAATTTAAAGAAAGCAAGAACAAGAACTGTGGAGCAGATTCGGTGTAAGCAAAATTGCAAAACTACTGCATTTTTGACATTGTGAAAACCTAATTAATCAATCAAGCATTCACCATACAGTTCAACAAAGTGATTGCAAGCTTCAATCCTCAACCGAGAGACATCCACAAGCTAAAGCAAGTCAAGAACACAAGTCTTAAACAAGTTGTCACATGCAATTCAGTTCCAGCAGATTTTGTTCGGTAAAAACCTAATCTAATTCATGAATTCAGTAAAGAAAAACAATTAAAGATGATAGAGGAAGGAAATCCAGATCCAATTCGTGAAGAACAATGAAGAAGAATGAACACATACATGGAAGATTGAGATGCAAGCAAGGAGAAAGAGCCATGGTGCAGTGGAGAGAACAACTGAGAGAATTCTGATCGATTTGATTGAATCTGAACTTGAAAACTTCGACTATATGTTATTACATTAAGTTAATTTACTATATACTTCAACTAATGTACAATTACAACTTACAAGGCCCATAACCGGACCTAATCCAATAAGATATTGAAGAGTCGCACTGCCTTCGTTTCAGTGCAGTACCGCGCGATTCGAAGCTTGCAGTTTTCTCAATTATTCTTCAAATTGAACGATTATGGTCTCATTAGAAAGCTTGTTAAGTTATCTTTCAAACGCCACCTTTTTGACTAATTTTGGCGGTCTATCGATTTTATGATAATTATTTTACTGAGGCATGCCCGGTGGACCGACTCTGTGCGCGTAACCTCCCTTAACTAATTTATATAAAATTCAATTTAGCTCCGAAATGAGTGTTTCTTGATCCGCTGGAAAGATGAATTTGTCTAGCTTTCAATGCTTCAATAATAATGATTTTAGGATCTCTGTAGAAAAAATAATAAATAAAACAGTAAACTAATATCAGTACCCGTATACAATAAAATACAGCCAATTTATTGTTTTTATGCAGAATTTTATATTACGGCTTCTAAAGGCCTAGTAATACAAATTATAGTTAATTAAGCTTTATTAACATATTATAAACAATAATATAACATTATAAACTACTTAAGATGTGCTGAAAATCAGTCACATCAGCCATTATAACCAGAGTTGGGTAAGGGAGTTAGTTACATGTGGGGAAGGTGTTAGCACCCCACAACGCCCCTTTTGGGTTCCCTATGACGGATTAATTCATTTAAGTAAAGATTACAAGAAATTACGCTATTACCCTATTTTATTCATACAACATTTAAATATGTCTATCTACATGATTTTATTTACATTTCATATATAAAGCAGTAAAAAAGAAGAGAATTGGAAAGAACCTCCGTAGCAAGCTTTGTATTGCAACTCTTTTACAATAAGGACGCGTTTCGGCGATCCCTCGCTCTACAATGACTCTCCTCTCGAATACAAGATCGACTCGACTAAATTTTACAGAAGAATCAAATGCCGGAATATAATTCCTTAACTGATTGTTACCTATTTAAGGCAATCAGAAAGATCATTCGAAGGAGGGAGAGAAGTAGACAAGTGCTTTGAGTTGTCTGGAGTGTGTAAAATGAGCAAATGAGCCTCCTATTTATAGTTTTCGCAGCCTGGCACCTCGGGACGGCCGTCCGGGACTCAGAAAACAGGGATGAGCGTCTCAGGGAGTTGGGACGGCCGTCTGGACTTTGGGACGACCGTCCCATTTGAAATTTTGGCTTGGGACGGGCGTCCCACCTTCGGGCGTCTCACCTGTCCTAGGTTATTTGGGACGGCTGTCCCAACTTTAGGACGGCTGTCTCGACCTGTTTTGTCCAGTTTTTGTGTTCTGGGACCCCGGGAAGCTTTCCTTTCTTGATTCGGACGTCGTTTGATGCCTGTAGATGCCCGTTGAAGCTTTATCTTCATATAGGAAGTCTTCTTGGCATTTATTGAGATGCCGGACAAATTTTATCTTCGTTATAGGAGGTCTCCTTAGCCTTTATTGAGTAGCCGAGCGAGCTTCGCTTTGTTGTAGGAAGTCTCCTTAGCTTTTATTGAGAAGTCGGGCGAACTTTCTCTTTATGTGAAGTTTCCCTAGCTTGTATTGAGAGGCCGGGCAAAATTAGGGGTCTACAGCTGCCCCCCCTTCACCTGCCTGACTAATTTGTTGGTTTGATATATCGACGAAATTAGTTGGCAGGGGAAGGAGTTAACCCTTTTGCCCGGTTATCCTTCGGATGCTGCTCCTTTGCTGATCCTTCGGATGATAAATATTTTTGATAGGTACCAACCCCTATCTGGTTTTGAGCCCTGGTGAGTACTTACACTCATCAGGTATAAGTCTGTATTTTTTTTTTGTGGGTACCTACCCCCACTTGGTATGAATCTGCTTTTTGCTAGATTCTGATGAGTACCTACCCTCATCTGGTATGAGTTCGCATTTTGCTAAACTCTTGTGGATACTCACTTCCGAGGTGCTCAACACTGAACTATCCTCTTGATAGAAGCAAGGTCTTTGCAACCTGTTTTTGAAATGCTCTGGTGAGTATTTTACTCTACCTGATGCATTTTTGCTAGGTTTTCTTATGAGTACCTACCCTCATCTGGTATAAACCTTATTTTATAAGGCTTTGGTGAGTACCTACCCCCACCTGGTACGAATCTGCATTTTGCTAGACTCTTGTGGGTACCTACCCCCACCCGATACGAATCTGTATCTTGACAGACTCTAGTGGTTTTTACACCCCCACTCGGTGCGAGTCTGCATCTTGACAGACTCTAGTGGTTTTTACACCCCCACTTGGTGCGAATCTGCATCTTGACAGACTCTTGTGGGTACCTACCCCCACCTGGTACGAATCTGCATCTTGACAGACTCTAGTGGTTTTTACACCCCCACTTGGTGCGAATCTGCATCTTGACAAACTCTTGTGGGTACCTACCCCCACCTGGTACGAATCTGCATCTTGACAGACTCTAGTGGTTTTTACACCCCCACTTGGTGCGAATCTGCATCTTGATAGACTCTTGTGGGTACATACCCCCACCTGGTACGAATCTGCATCTTGACAGACTCTAGTGGTTTTTTACACTCCACTTGGTGTGAACCCTATTCTATAGGGCTTTTTGAGATTTTCTCAAAAAATCCTTATCGGATTTTTTTGGAGAAGTGTTGGCGGCTTACTGTCTTTGATCATGCGCCTATTCCGTGGGGAATGATGAATTTTTTCTTTTTGACTTTTTTTGTTTTAGTCATCCGGTTTTACCAGGGATTTCATTGTTTTTGGCTTTTTCTTTTAGCCATCCGGCTTTGCCGCGGATTTCATTGTTTTGGCTTTTTCTTTTAGCCATCCGGCTTTGCCGGGGATTTCATTATTTTGGCTTTTTCTTTTAGCCATCCGGCTTTGCTGGGGTTTCTTTGTTTTTGGCTTTTTCTGTTTTAGCCATCCGGTCTTGGCCGGGGATTCTTGTTGATTGCCTCTTTTTAGGCAGTGATTCTCTGGGGATTTGTTGATTTTTGTTGGTTGTGCCTCTTGATTAGGCGGATGCTTCACTAGTATGCTTTGGGTTTATATTACCTCTTACATAGGTTGACTTCCCATTTCTTGGGGATATGACGGAATCCTGGCTCCTACCTTTGTGAGGCTCTTCATTGAGCGGGGTGAAGATATTTTCTTCTTTTTTCTTTCTTTTCGTAGACTTTTCTTGATATATTCTACTTGGGGATTTTCATGCGGCCTTTCTCTGTAGTGGCCGCCGTTAGGGGATGAAAAGTTTTTCTTTCTTTTCTTTTTGTTGCCCCCTGGTGATGTGGAGGATTTGGTTCCATATTTTGATGGACTTTGAGTAGTCCTTATTCTCCTTTGGGGAAGTGGCAGAGATTCTGGATGAACCTGCTTGTTGACTCATGTGGTGACGAAGCTGAGTCGTGAGGTAGTCTTTTTGTTTTGCCTCTGGAGTAGGCAAGGATCCTCTTGGGGATGATCAAGCCTTTCCATTGGCTTTTCTATTTTGATGGTTTCCTTCTTTCTTGGATGGAAGGATGTTGATTAGAGCTATTTTTCTTTGAAGCTCTTTATTTTGCTGAAATGGTTTTGATTTCGCCTTTTTCTTTCGCGATCTTGATCTTTATCGCGAGTTGTTTGAAATCCGGCTTTTTAATATATCACGTGTGCCTTTTTATTTTATAATTTTGTAGGAATGTAAATAGAAATAACAACTTTTATTTATTACTTTGCTTTTTTTTTTTTGATACATTCAAGCATTTTCAAAATACTAAAGCTATTAAAAAAACTACTCCTAGTCATCTGCCTCGGGGCTGGAATGGGAGGATGGTGCTGGTGCAGGAATGCGGCGGAGCAAGCGGCGCTGGAACCTTGTCTGAGTCTGGACTAAACTCTCTATTTGGCGATCCGTCTTGTCCTGCCTCATGGTCAGCTGGCTGAATTGCTGTCTCATGAACTGGAACTGCGCTTCCATGTAGGCATGCTCGTCATCCAGGCGTCGGTATAGGCCGGCGTAGTCAGGATCATATGACTGCTGCTGGGATTCCGAGGTCGCAGGGATGTCCTGTGGTGTGTCGAAATCCTGCATATCCATTGAGATCGAGACGATTGGGTTTAAGATAAACCCTGATCCTTGCCTGCTGAGGATGTTCATGTGGGCCAACATCCCGCCGTTGATCTGCTCTGGTTGGAGGCTAGCCGGGAGGTCTTCTCCGTCAGTGCATCCCCAGTATTCAGCTAGAGGGGTGATAAAGGGAGCTATCATGATAGCCCCTGCTGGACCACGAGTTCCGTAGTCCTTGATGGCTTTCAGAAAAGCATAGCCGGGGTTGCACCTATGCCCCTGATGCATGCAGTAGACGATGAAAAGGTCAGCTAATGTTACCTTCCCTTGGCTCTCTTTGCGGCTATGTATAGTCTCGGCTAGCAACTTATGGCATATGTGAAGCAGAGGAGAGAAGGATGCCCCTTTCAAGTGTGTTGGAAGGGTATGGGTTCCAGTAACCTCTTTCCAGATGCTGGTGGTGGTGAGGGCAGTTGGTTTCTCGAAGTATGCCGCTCTATATTCCGGCGTCCTGGTGTCTGCCCGTTGACAGAAGCCCATTATGACATTGAAGTCATCTAGGAAAGTGGTCCGGTAGGCCCCGTCCATCCAGTAGGAGACGGCTTGAGTGGGCGGCACTCCAGGCATTGTGGAAGGCATTTCAGCCAGACTGACAGAAGCAAGGAATTCCAGCGTAGCAGTATGGTGGATCCGGGTAGGTGGCTCGCAGAGCAGAAAGTCCCATCCTATGTTGTGGATGAACCTTCTGAAGTCTTGATCCCAGTCGAACATAGCTAGGATTTCAAAATCCAAACGCAGCATGGGATACCAGGAGAATTGCTGGATATTTGCCAATCGTTGTTGATGTGGCTCTGCCAGCAAGTTGTTGGTGACAGTAGTTCCTCTGGCAGTAGTTCTAGTGCGCTTTTTCCTGGATGAGGCTTCTCCACGTTCCATTGTATGCTCCGATCACTTAAGAATGCTAGGAATGTGTAGAAAGGGAGGAAAAGCAAAATGGGAGGCTTGGAATGGGGTACCAAAGCTCAAACTCGCACCCCACATATATAGGCAGCGTTAGGAGGTTTGGGACGGCCGTCTGGGCTGGGACGACCTTCTCAATTGAATTTTCTGCATTAGGGCCACCAACTGAAACGTGGGACGACCGTCTCACATGAGACGCGCGTCCCAATTGAATTTGGACCACTTGGGACGACCGTCTCGACTTTGGGACGACCGTCTCGAGCTTCTTGGGTTGGTTTTTTGTTTTTTTGAGTTGGATTTTCGTGTTTTTTGATGAAACTGAAGATAGGATTCCCTTCATTGATTCTTTAATGCATGTAATGTTTCATGATTGTCGCCGCCGTCCGTTCTGACGTCCTGGGACGTCTCGAACGTTAATGCGAGCGGTCGCGAAAAGATGGTTGAGACTTGCGTTTTTGTTTAAAACATGTTCATTGCTTCCGAGGTGCTCAACACTGAACTATCCTCTAATAGAAGCAAGGTTTTCGAAAAGGGTTCTTTTGGAGTCGCCACCAATGTTTTGACCATAAACATTGGAAAAGGAGAAAAAGGCATTGATTTTAATAAAAACCAACTTGGCCATTATAACCAGAGTCGAGTAAGGGAGTTAGTTACGTGTGGGGAAGGTATTAGCACCCCACAACGCCCCTTTCGAGTTCCCTATGACGGATTAATTCATTTAAGTAAAGATTATAAGAAATTACGCTATTACCCTCTTTTATTCGTACAGTTATTTAAATATGGCTATCTACATGGTTTTATCTACATTGCATACAGAAAGCAGTAAATAAAGCAGTAAAAGGGAAGAGAATTGAGAAGAACCTTCGAAGCAAGCTTTATATTATATGTTGAACATTCAAGGACTTGATGTTGCAAATAATGATCATGAAGAATGTTGATTTTGATGATGATCCAAGAGCTTAAAGACTTAGAGTATTGAAGATTGAAGATTGATGATTTCTGTATTGTAATAACTCGTTTTAGTTTGATTGAGTCTCGTAATTATAGAATCTAAGATAGCCTAGTACATAGTCCGTAACTTAGAAGCTTCAAAATGCTCAAATTTATCATGCAGGCTCTGGCTTTAATCGATTATATAGGTAAATAATCGATTAAAACAAAGTGTGAAAACCACTTTCTATACAAAGTCACCGTTTTAATCGATTAAACAAGCAAAATAATCGATTATTTTGTACTCGTTCCGTACGTATAATCGATTATTTCACCAAATAATCGATTAATCCGTAGAGGTTTGGGTTCTGTCGTATTTGGCTCTGTTTTAATCGATTATCACTCCAAATAATCGATTATTTCATCTGCTTTTTCATTTTAAATTTCAAATTAACCCTATTTTCGAAAACCCAATTACCAAGAACCCTAGTTTCGAAATCCCCAATTTCTTAACCCTAATTTCCCTACTTAAACTCGCTTTGGCACTCGAAAAAAAGAACAACTCTTTCCATACAAAAGTTAAGTGCCGTGAGTGCCGTAGAACCGTTTGTTGCAAGGAAAGGGGGCTTTTGGAACCTGGTGTGGGCTAGAAGCGATAAGAATCACTAAGTGGAGTTTTTAGTGGATTGTGTGTTGTGCCGTCTCTGGGGAAAGCTGTTCTTTATCTCTTGTGGATTTCAAGCGAGGTGTTGTCTTTACTTTATCTCTTTGATTTGTAAACTGTTTGTAACAATTTGTTCTTAGTGACAACGTTAATCCTCTTTTGAGTGATTAGCAACTCGGACGTAGGGTCTTTTGATCCGAACCAAGTATAAACCTACCGTGTAATCTTCTCTACTCTTCTCTATTTACATTTACGCAGTTTTTAATCGGTAAAATTTGGGAAAAATTTTGAAAACCTAATTTTTATTAAGAAACCAATTCACCCCCCCTCTTGGTTTTTGTCCGACCACGCGAACATTCCACTGCGCGATTCTAACAAGTGGTATCAGAGCTTGCTTTGATAGTCATTCAAATTTTCGAAAATGGCCGGACAAAATCAAACTTTTGCCGAAGGTGCGTCTATCAACAGACCCCCACTTTTTGCAGGTCAAAATTATCCTTTTTGGAAAGTACGTATGCAAATCTTTTTAGAGTCTGTTGATAGAGGCGTTTGGGACGCAATTTTAAATGGTCCATTTGTTCCTAAAACTACTGAGAACGGTGTTGACGTTCCTAAACCTTTTTCTAGATGGTCCGTAGAAGAAAGTCGAAAAGCACAATTTGATGTTAGGGCTAGAAACATTATTTCATCTCGCTCTAACCCTTGATGAGTTTTATAGAATTTCAGCTTGTAAAAGTGCACAGAAATGTGGGAAATGCTAAGGGTGACCCACGAAGGAACCGACGACGTCAAAAGAGCACGTAAAAATTCGTTAATCCAAGAATACGAGATGTTCCGGATGCAACCCGGCGAAACAATTTTCGACGTTCGAAACGTTTCACTCATATCGTGAACCATCTCACCGGACTAGGTAAAATTTTTGACGTTGATGAATTAAATGTTAAAATTTTGAAATCTCTCGGATAGGAAATGGCAACCAAAGGTGACGGCCATCTCGGAGTCACAAAATCTTGCCACTATGTCCATGGCGGCGTTATTTGGAAAGCTTAGGGAGCATGAGCTTGACCTTGGAAGATTAAATGAGGAAGAGGGTCAATATCAAAAGAAGAACCTAGCTTTCAAGACCGAAATTTCAAAAAGCAAAAATAAGAAAGAAGAAGAAGAAGACTCCGAAATTGATGAAGAAGAGATGAGTCTTTTTATAAAGAAGTTCACCAAGATGATGAAAGCAAAAGGAAGACATCCTTTCAAAGGTAAGGGAAAGGTAAAAGAAAATTCTTCCGTTAATATAAAATGCTTTGGTTGTGGTGAAGCAGGGCATATAAAGACCGAATGCCCAAACAAGAAAAATGATGAACACAAGGGCAAAAAGCAATTCAAGAAGAAAGCATATATTGCTTGGGATGACAGTTGATTCAAATTCAGAATCAAGCGACTTCGAAATAGAAGCAAACAATTGCTTAATGGCAAATGATAACATTTCTTCGGATTTTGAGGTTAGTGATTCCGATTCATCCTCTAGTGAAGAAAATGACCATGATGAATTGCAAAATGCTTATAATGAGTTATTTACTGCATTTATGGATATGAAAAACGAATTTAAAGTTGTAAGGAAAAATCTAAGAAGATCCGAAAAGGAAAATGAGTCCTTAAAATTGAAAATTGCATGTTTAGAAGAAAAGGAGGTAGCTAATACGAAAATTGTATGCTTAGATGAGAATAAGGACTTAGCTTGTGCAAATTGTAAAGAGCATGAATATGACATAGATATTCTTAACCATTTGCTTGACAAAGCCGAAAAAGAAATTGATGATCTTAGGAAGCATGAAATGGTAATTGCTCAAAATAATGTAAATCAAAGAGTTCCTTTGAAAAAGAGTAAATCTAAAAAGAAAAGAATATGGGTAGAAAAAGGAACTAGAGCATGTCATGTTAATAATGTATCTTGTTCTAAAGTTACTCCAAATGCATGCTTCTATTGTATGAAACAAGGTCACACTTCAAATAAGTGTAAAATTAAACATTTTGGTGTTCCTAAAGGTAAATATATTTGGGTTCCAATTGTTAAATAAATCCATTTGTATCTTGTATTTATTCAAAGAAAATGGATCACTTAGTATGTTTTAAACAGAATGATTAGGTAAAAACATTTTATCTTTTCTATTGCATGAAGGTTCTTCACTTAAAGATTTTTGCGAAAAGCCTCTAAAATTGTTTTAAACAACTAAAAACAAAGTATTTTTACAAAAGCTTTCTTAAAACATGTTTTTAATCGATGCAGCTTTGAAAGAACCAAATAAAATCACTTAGAATGTTCAAAGAAGTGTTTTTACAAGTATTTTAATCGATACAACTTGTTTTTAATCGATTAAAACCATTTAGAACTCATTATGATCGATCAGATTTTTATTATGAGCGGTCAGATCTTTTAAATCGATTAAAAACACGTTTCAATCGATTAAAATCACTTAAAGGGTCGGGATGATCGATCGAATCAAATTATAAGCGATCGTAATTCTTTTCAATCGATTAAAACACGTTTCAATCGATTAAAATCATTTAAAGGGTCAGGATGATCGATCGAATGCAATTATGACCGATCGGAATCGCTTATGATCGATCGAATTTAGTTATGACCGATCGAACTCTTTTAATCGATTAAATCACGTTTCAATCGATTAAAACAACTTAAAATTTTTTCTACACTGCGTTTTAATCGATTAAAAGAAGTTTTAACAGATTAAAACTGCACTTTTAACAGATTAATTAAACCAGCAGATTAATTAAAAGAAGTTTTGCAGTATAGATTGTTATGTCTCTAACCCCAAGGACCCAAAAGTTGTGGGGACCTAAGTTTATATGTTCTTGTTTTGTAGGAAACTTCCAAATCAAAGAAGTCTATGTGGTATCTTGATAGTGGATGCTCAAAACATATGACTGGAGATAAAACGAAATTTGTTAGTTTCAAAGCCAAAGAACAAGGATATGTGACTTATGGGGATAACAACAAAGGAAAGATTCTCGGAATTGGAAACATAGGTGGTGCAAACACATTGGAGATTAAGGATGTGCTTCTTGTTGATGGATTAAAGCATAACCTTCTTAGCATAAGCCAATTGTGTTACAAAGGATTCAAGGTAACTTTTGAAAGCAAATTTTGCACCATACATTTAGTAAATTCCGAAAAAGTAGAATTAAAAGGCATTAGGCATAACAACATATATTTGATTGATTTGGATTGGTTACATGAGTCTAGTATGACATGTTTAGTTGCTAAGGAAGAGAACCCTTGGTTATGGCATAAAAGAGCGGCTCATATAAATATGCATCATTTGAACAAATTGATATCAAAAGACTTAGTCATTGGATTGCCTAAATTAAAATT
The DNA here is from genome assembly GCA_963425845.1 of Sphenostylis stenocarpa. Lineage (NCBI taxonomy): Eukaryota > Viridiplantae > Streptophyta > Magnoliopsida > Fabales > Fabaceae > Sphenostylis > Sphenostylis stenocarpa. The sequence continues at coordinate 32,651,561 of OY731401.1, read as the reverse complement.
TGAAAAAGATAGATTGTGTGATGCATGCCAAAAAGGTAAACAAGTAAAATCATCATTTAAATCAAAAAATGTGATTTCCACTTCAAAACCCCTAGAATTATTACATTTAGATTTATTTGGACCTTCTAGGATAAAAAGCTTTGGTGGAAATTATTATGGACTTGTAATTGTTGATGATTACTCTAGATACACTTGGACATTTTTCTTAACTACGAAAAGTGAAGCTTTTAAGGTCTTTAGAAAGTTTGCTAAACAAATACAAAATGAGAAAGACCTAAGAATTAAAGTTTTAAGAAGTGACCATGGTGGTGAGTTTCAAAATGAAAAGTTTGAGAATTATTGTGAGGAAAATGGTATATTACATAACTTTTCTGCTCCTAGGACTCCCCAACAAAATGGTGTAGTTGAGAGGAAAAATAGGTCATTAGAGGAACTTGCAAGAACTATGTTAAATGAATCTAATGTTCCTAAATATTTTTGGGCTGATGCGGTTAGCACCGCATGCTATGTTTTAAATAGAATGCTCATTAGGTCAATTATAAAATCAACTCCATATGAATTGTTTAATGGTAGAAAACCTAATGTTGCTCATTTAAAGATTTTTGGATGTAAATGTTTTGTACTAAATAATGGAAAGGACAATCTAGGAAAATTTGATTCAAAAGCCGATGAGGGCATTTTTCTAGGTTATTCTTTAACTAGCAAGGCATATAGAGTGTTTAATAGGAGAACCTTGAATATAGAAGAATCTATACATGTTACCTTTGATGAGATTGTAGACCTTGGGGGAAATCCTCTTGAGTCAAATAAAAGACTTGCAGGTGATGATGAATATATAAGAGAGGCCCTTGATGAATTATACTTGGAAGATAATGTGCCTTCTCAAACTCCTCAATTAGCAAAAGAATGGCAATCACCTAGAGGACTCTCAATGGACAATATCATAGGTGACATCTCAAAAGGGGTAAGAACTAGAAATATGAATAATTTCTGTATGTCTCGTTGCTTTTGTGTCACAGATTGAACCTAAAAACATTGAGGAAGCACTTAAAGATGATCAATGGTGCATAGCCATGCAAGAAGAACTTAACCAATTTGAAAGGAATCAAGTCTCGGGAACTAATCCCAAGAGAAGAGTCACATCAAGTTATTGGAACTAAATGGGTATTCAGAAATAAGCTTGATGAAGATGGTAATATAACAAAGAATAAAGCCGGACTTGTTGCAAAAGGCTATTGTCAGGAGGAAGGTATAGATTATGATGAAACTTATGCTCCTGTGGCCGTGTTAGAGGCTATATGCCTACTTCTTGCTTATGCATCTATGATGAAATTTAAATTATATCAAATGGATGTTAAGAGTGCATTTTTAAATGGTTTTATTAAAGAAGAAGTGTATGTAGAGCAACCCCCTGGATTTGAAGATTTTAATAATCCTAATCATATTTTCAAATTGAAGAAAGCATTATATGGATTAAAACAAGCTCCTAGATCTTGGTATGAAAGGCTAAGTAGTTTTCTAACTGCAAATGATTTTTCAAGAGGAAGAATTGATTCTACACTATTTATTAAGAAAGTTAAAGAACATATCTTATTGGTCCAGGTATATGTTGATGAAATTATTTTTGGATCAACTGATAATTCTTTGTGTGTAGAATTTGTTAAGATTATGCAGGGAGAGTTTGAAATGTCTATGATGGGAGAATTAACATTCTTCCTTGGACTTCAAATCAAGCAACTTAAAGATGGCATTTTCATCTCTCAAACTAAATACTGCAAAGAGATTCTCAAAAATTTTGGAATGGACACCTCAAAGGAAGCCAACACACCCATGGGAACTTCATGCTATCTAAACAAGGATGAATCAGGTTTGGAAGTTAATCAAACTATGTATAGAGGTATGATAGGATCACTATTATACTTAACCGCTAGTAGACTCGATATTATGCATTTTGTCCGTGTGTGTGCTAGATTTCGAGCTTGTCCTAAAGAATCTCATCTAATTGCAGTAAAACATATTTTAAAATACTTAAAAGGAACTACTGGATTTGGCTTGTGGTATCCGTCTGATGCTTGTATGAGTTTAATAGGATATTCTGATGCTGATTATGGTGGCTGTAAAATTGATAGGAAAAGCACTAGTGGGACATGTCATTTGTTAGGTTCATCCTTAATATCATGGCATTCTAAGAAACAAGCATGTGTAGCTTTATCTACCACTCGAAGCTGAATATATTGCAGCTTGGTAGTTGTTGTGCTCAAATTCCGTGGATGAAACAACAATTAGAGGATTATAGCATATATTTAAATGACATTCCATTAATGTGTGATAATACGAGTGCAATTAATCTAACTAAGAATCCAAGTAATGCACTCTAGGACCAAACATATTGAGATTAGACATCACTTTTTAAGAGATCATATCAAGCAAAGGAAACCGTAAGATAGAGTATGTAGACACTAAACGTCAATTAGCAGATATATTTACTAAGCCTCTACCCAAGGATAGATTCTATGATCTTAGAAGAGACTTAGGGATATTAGAAATAGCTTAAATTCTACTTAATTTGACTGTTTCTGGATGATTGTTATGTTAAAATTCGTGGTGTAGCATGTTCATAGGTTATTATGCATATAAATCTCAAAAACTTGATATAGCCTCCGGAATAATCGACATCGGAAGTAATAATCGACTATTTTTCCTCAAAACGTCCAAAACAGGGTATTCTCCTCTCGGAATAATCGATTATTTCGTGAAATAATCGATTAAATGCCTCAGATAATCGATTATTTGCTAGAAATAATCGATTAAAGTCGTCTCGATATAGAGATAATCAATGTATTTTCTTTTGTTATTGTCTTGATGTTGTAATGGATGAATGATTGTGAAATAAAATTTGATGTTTCTTTCATGCTATAATTGAGGGGGAGCTTTCTCTAACTTATGCATATCTTGAGGGGGAGCTCTTATGATTGATGTTGCAGGGTTCTTTTTGATTATAATCAAAATAGGGGGAGAAAAATTTAAAGCCTATGATTCAATATTAAATTTTATCTCGGTATGTTTAATGTGTTTGTTAGTATGACAGATAAAACAAAGTTATTACAAGGGCTTTAAAAGATAATTTTGATCATCATCAAAAAGGGGGAGATTGTTGAACATTCAAGGACTTGATGTTGCAAATAATGATCATGAAGAATGTTGATTTTGATGATGATCCAAGAGCTTAAAGACTTCGAGTATTGAAGATTGATGATTTCTGTATTGTAATAACTCGTTTTAGTTTGATTGAGTCTCGTAATTATAGAATCTAAGATAGCCGGTACATAGTCCGTAACTTAGAAGCTTCAAAATGCTCAAATTTATCATGCAGTCTCGGCTTTAATCGATTATATAGGTAAATAATCGATTAAAACAAGTGAGAAAATCACTTTCTATACAAAGTCACTGTTTTAATCGATTAAACAAGCAAAATAATCGATTATTTTGTACTCGTTCCGCACGGATAATCGATTATTTCACCAAATAATCGATTAATCTAGAGAGGTTTGGGTTCTGTCAGTATTTGGCTTCGTTTTAATCGATTATCACTCCAAATAATCGATTATTTCAATCTGTTTTTCATTTTAAATTTCAAATTAACCCTATTTTCGAAAACCCAATTACCAAGAACCCTAGTTTCGAAATCCCCAATTTCTTAACCCTAATTTCCCTACTTAAACTCTGCTTTGGCACTCGAAAAAAAGAACAACTCTTTCCATACAAAAGTTAAGTGTCGTGAGTGCCGTAGAACTGTTTGTTGCAAGGAAAGGGGGCTTTTGGAACCTGGTGTGGGCTAGAAGCGATAAGAATCACTAAGTGGAGTTCTTAGTGGATTGTGTGTTGTGCCGTCTCCGGGGAAAGTCTGTTCTTCATCTCTTGTGGATTTCAAGAGAGGTGTTGTCTTTACTTTATCTCTTTGATTTGTAAACTGTTTGTAACAATTTGTTCTTAGTGACAGCGTTAATCCTCTTTTGAGTGATTAGCAACTCGGACGTAGGGTCTTTTGATCCGAACCAAGTATAAACCTACCGTGTAATCTTCTCTACTCTTCTCTATTTACATTTACGCAGCTTTTAATCGGTAAAATTTGGGGAAAATTTTGAAAACCTAATTTTTATTAAGAAACCAATTCACCCCCCCTCTTGGTTTTTGTCCGACCACGCGAACATTCCGCTGCGCGATTCTAACATTATAATCCTTTATACAGAGGATGCTTTGCGGCAATCCTTCGCTCTACAGCAACTCTCCTCTCAAATACAGACTCGACTCGACTAAGATTTCTAGAAGAATCGAATGCCGGAATACAAATTCCTTAACTGATTGTTACCTATTAAAGGCAATCAGAGAGATCATTCGAAGGAGGGAGAGAAGAAGACAAGTCTTGGAGTTGTCTGGTGTGTCTAGAATGACAAAATGAGGCTCCTATTTATAGATTTCGCGGCCTGGACATCTGGGACGGCCGTCTGGGTTGGGACGGCCGTCCCAACTGCACATTTTACACTGGGTCAATCTGGGATGGCCTGTTGTGTTTGGGACGGCCGTCCCAATTGAATTTGGGGGTTTGGGACGCGCGTCCCAAAGGTGAGACGTGCGTCTCACATGCAATTTTGGTGTTTGGGACGGCCTGTTGTGTTTGGGACGGCCGTCCCAGTTTGGGATGGCTGTCCCAACCTGTTTTGGCCTGCCTTCGCGTTTTTGGGACCCCGGGAAGTTTTCCTTTCCTTTTTCGGACGTCGTTTGATGCCGATGTGTGTCCGTTGAAGCTTTATCTTCATGTAGGAAGTCTTATTGGCCTTTATTAAAGTGCGGGGCGAGCTTTATCTCTGTGTAAGAAGTCTCCTTTGCCTTTATTGTGTGGATGGGTGACCTCCGTCTTATTGCGAGAAGTCTTCTTTTCTTTTATTTGGGAAGCCGGGTGAACTTTGTCTTTGTGTGAAATTCCCCTAGCTTTTATTTGAGAGGCCGGGCAAAATTAGGGGTCTACAGCCGCCCCCCCTTCACCTGCCAAACTAATTTATTGGTTTAATATACCGACAAAGTTAGTTGGTAAGGGAAGGAGTTAACCCTTTTGCCCGGTTATCCTTCGGATGCTGCTCCTTTGCTGATCCTCCGGATGATAAATATTTTGATAGGTACCAACCCCTATCTCGGTTTGAGCCTCCTTTTATAAAGCTCGGTGAGTACTTACCCTCACCTGGTATAAGTCCGTATTTTACTAGACTTTTGTGAGTACCTACCCCCACTAGGTATGAACCTTGTTTTACAAGGTTTTGGTGAGTACCTACCCTCACCCGGTATGAGTTTGCATTTTGCTAAACTCTTGTGGGTACTTACTTCTGAGGTGCTCAGCACTGAACTATCCTCTAATAGAAGCAAGTCTTTGCACCCATTTTTTGTAATGCTTCAGGTGAGTATTTTTACTCTACCCGAGGCATTTTGCTAAGTTTTGATGAGTACCTACCCTCATCTGGTAAAAAACCTTATTTTTAAGGTTTTGGTGGGTACCTACCCCCACCTGGTCTGAATCTGCATTTTTGCTAGATTCTAGTGGTTTTTACACTTCCACTTGGTGTGAACCCGCATATTGACTAGGTTCTAGTGGATTTTACACCCCCACTGGGTGCGAACCTACATATTGACTAGGTCCTAATGGATTTTACACCCCCATTGGGTGCGAACCTGCATATTGACTAGGTCCTAATGGATTTTACACCCCCATTGGGTGCGAACCTGCATATTGACTAGGCTCTAGTGGTTTTTACACCCCCACTGGGTGCGAACCTGCATATTGACTAGGTTCTAATGGATTTTACACCCCCATTGGGTGCGAACCTGCATATTGACTAGGTTCTAATGGATTTTACACCCCCATTGGGTGCAAACCTGCATATTGACTAGGCTCTAATGGATTTTACACCCCCATTGGGTGCGAACCTGCATATTGACTAGGTTCTAATGGATTTTACACCCCCATTGGGTGCAAACCTGCATATTGACTAGGCTCTAATGGATTTTACACCCCCATTGGGTGCGAACCTGCATATTGACTAGGCTCTAGTGGTTTTTACACCCCAATGGGGTGCGAACCTGCATATTGACTAGGCTCTAGTGGTTTTTACACCCCCACTGGGTGCGAACCTGCATATTGACTAGGCTCTAGTGGTTTTTACACCCCCACTGGGTGCGATCCTGCATATTGACTAGGTTCTAATGGATTTTACACCCCCATTGGGTGCTGTAGACCCCTAATTTTGCCCGGCCTCTCAAAATAAAAGCTAGGGAAACTTCATACAGTTCACCCGGCTTTATATCAAAGAAAAACCGAGAAAGACCTCCCACAACAAAGACGGAGTTCACCCATTCACACAATAAAGACTAAAGAGACTTCCTACACGAAGACAAAGCTCGCCCGACATCTTAATGAAGGCCAAGAAGACTTCCTATATGAAGATAAAGCTTCAACGGACACTCATCGAAATCAAACGACGTCCGAAAAAGGAAAGGAAAGCTTCCCGGGGGTCCCAAAAACGCGAAGGCAGGCCAAAACAGGTTGGGACAGCCGTCCCCAACTGGGACGGCCGTCCCAAACACAACAGGCCGTCCCAAACACCAAAATTGCATGTGAGACGCACGTCTCACCTTTGGGACGCGCATCCCAAACCCCCAAATTCAATTGGGACGGCCGTCCCAAACACAACAGGCCGTCCCAGATTAACCTAGTGTAAAATGTGCAGTTGGGACGGCCGTCCCAACCCAGACGGCCGTCCCAGATGTCCAGGCTGCGAAATCTATAAATAGGAGCCTCATTTTTGAAGCACTTGGTGGATTTGATGAAGACATGGATATAGCTTAGGTTGTGGGTGTGTAGTTGATTAGGTTTTTTAGTTTTAGCACTTAATCTCTTGATAGGCCAATATATTTTGTGATAAGCGCCTTATAATGTTGCATCCCATTGAAAATCATTTTTCTGCATGAAAAACTAATATCTAAGTATTAAAAGAACAAACTAAGTTTTTCAATCTGTTGAAAAGGTTTTTCAATCTGTTAAAATCACTTAAAAGAATAAGTGGTCATATATAATCGTATTTTCAATTGATTGATTCGCGGGATCAACAAGTTAAAATAACTCAATGAATTTTTTCAATATCAAAGTTTCGAATTTTTCAATCTGTTGAAATGATTTTTTAATCTATTGAAACAGAAAGTTTTTTTTCAGTCTAAGAGTTTTTCAGAAAATAAATCTGTTGAAATATTTTTCAATCTGTTATAACAGAGAGGCTATTTTTTTAACTAAGTGTTTGCAGGATTTCAATCTGTTGAAATGACTTTCAATCGATTGAAATAGAAGAGCTGTCATTTTTCATTAAGTTGTTTTAATCCATTAAAACTCGAATCAATCGATTGAAATGGAGCTTTAAATGAAATCAATCGATTGAATCGACGTTTTAATCGATTGAAATATATTCTGATCGATCATAGTTTTATTCTGATCGATCATAACTCGGTCTGATCGATCATAGTTTCATTCTGATCGATCATAACTCGGTCTGATCGATCATACTTCAGTTCTAATCGATCAGAGTCTCTTCTAAACTGTTTTACTTCAATCTAATCGATCTTTTGACTCTCTGAAACGATTTTTTACAAATGAAACATTCTGATTTTATGATTTACTCTATATATACAGATTTGATCTATCTTTTAAAAACATACAATACAACACACTACTTGAGAAATTTTGTGAAATCAATCTGTGAAACTTTCATACGTGACTTTCTCTGCATTCAAGAATCTTTTTCATATCATAAGGTGCTGTGATCAGAATTGTGGTCAATCAAAGAGAGAAAGTACTGATAGAATTTGTTCTGACAATTAGAAACTTCAAGTCCAGGTTTTTTCTTTTCATATTCTTTTGTAAAAGTTTAATTGTGCAGGTTGGATTGTAATCTGCACTTGGTACAAGAATCGGATTTGGTTACTCGGGTGGTTTTCAAGATTCTCGTCTTGTGGGTTTTGCAAGATAGTTCTTGGGGTAGATTGGTGAGTATCTACCGGTTGTAATTTTCACTTGGTATTAGTGGAACTTGACTCGGTTTGTCAAGAACTGGATGTAGCTCTGGATTAGAGTGAACCAAGATAAATTTGTGTGTTAATATTCTTCTTTCATCTCTTTTATTTTCTCGTCTTTAATTGTGCTGTGTTTAAACCGAAGTTACCTTTGCAAAGATTGAATAAAGATAACTCATTCTTCCAAAAGAAAGTAAGTTTTGCGAAAAAGTTTTAAAGTTCAATTCACCCCCTCTTGAACTCAACCATTAATTCTTTCAATTGGTACCGGAGCTGGTTCTTGTAAGTTACTCAAGAAATCGGTCCAATGGCCGAGGGAAAGATGACTTTTTCAGAAGGAGCCTCCATAAACAGGCCTCCACTTTTTTCTCGGTGTGAATTATTCTTTCCGGAAGGTTAGAATGAAAATCTTTATTGAATCTCTTGATAGAGGCATTTGGGAAACAATTGTTAATGGTCCTTACAAACCAACTCATACCGTAGATGGTAAAGTAGTCGAAAAAGATTGGGCTGAATTAACCGATGTAGAAAATAGGAGAGTCCAATATGATTATACCGCAAAAAATATTATTACCTCTCGCTTTAAATCTTGATGAGTTTTTCAGTGGTGTCTCAAAGGTGCCTCCGCCAAAGAGATGTGGGAAATTTTAGAGGTTACACATGAAGGAACATCTCGATGTGAAAAGGGCAAGAAAGCATGAGTTAATCAGTGGACTATGAGTTGTTTAAAATGCAAGCAAGGAGAAACAATTGCAGATGTGCGTAAAAGGTTCACGCACATAGTCAATCATCTAATCGGGTTAGGAAAGACTTTTGACAAAGAAGAGTTGAACATCAAAATCTTAAAGTGTTTGGACAGAACGTGGCAACCAAAGGTGACAAGCTATATCGTAATCAAGAGACTTGATCGAAATGACTACCGCTTCACTTTTTGGTAAGTTGAGGGAACATGAGTTGGAAATCAATCTGGCTCAAAGAACAAGAGAATGCAGTAAAAGAAAAGTAGAAATATTGTTCTCAAGACGATTGAAGAAAACAAGTGAATCAAGAAGATGAATCAGAGAACCCGACTTTGTTGGTTAAGAAATTTGGGAAATTTCTTAGAAGAAAGAACAGTAACCGGCCAAGTAAAAAGGTATAATGATAAAAAGACCGAATCTGCTCAAAATAATATTACTTGTTATTCTTGTGGTAAACAGGGTCACATAAAGAGTGATTGTCCTGAAAAGACCAAGAATCGAACAAGAAAGAATCAAGATACAAAGGGAAAAAGGCCTATATAGCCTGGCAAGACAATGATTCATCTTCCAGCTTCCGAATCCGAAAGTGAAGAAGTGAACCCGTGTTTGATGGTCGGTCGTGAATCCTCTTCATCACATGTAAGTTCATCTCCTACGTAAAATGAAATGAATTACAAGCACATTACTGAATGCTTTCAATGAAATGCATAGTGAAGCCGTAAATTTATCTCATACAAACAATCGGTTGAAAGGTTTAAATAACTGGTTAGAAAATAGAGTCAAAGTTCTGGAAAGTGAATTATTAGAAAGCAAAACAGATTTAGAACATCTAGATATTATCTACTCATCTCATGGATAATGTTGTTGTTAATAAGAATTGTGAAAAGTGTATTGTTTTACAAAATAAGGTTGATTACTTGACTAAAACCTTGACAAAATTTACTCAAGGTAAAGAGAATTTAGATGCACTTCTGGGTCTCAAAACCGTGTGTTTGAACATTCTGGAATTGGATACAAACCTAAGAATGGGGTAAAAACTAAAAAATATTTGAACTTCTTTTCATACAGTAAAAACAACAAGATCCCCTTTCTCATCTTGCCATTACCGCATGAAGAAAGGACATACTATAAAATACTCGTCATGCTAGAAAATATTTTGTGCCGCAAGGTAGGAAGAGATGGGTTCCAAAACATGTTAAATGTAAAATTTGACTCCTAAGGACCCAAAATATGTAAGGGTACCAAATACTTGATGTTTGATTTTTCAGAACAAGCAACAAGAGTCCCTTTGGTACCTAGACAATGGATGCTCAAGGCACATGACAAGTGACATTTCAAAATTCCGAAGCTCGAAATTGAAGAATGGAGGTCATGTGACTTATGGAGACAACAACAAGGGAAGAATTCTAGGTTCTGGAGATATTGGAGATAGTGAATCGCGAACCATTCACAATGTTCTTCTTGTTGAAGGTCTCAAGCACAATCTGATAAGCATAAGTCGCTTATGTGATCTTGGTCACAAAGTCATTTTCAAACCGTAAAAGTGCCTTATCTCGTGAGCCGTAATCCGATACTGGTAATGTTGGTAGGTAAGAGGTTAAACAACATATACATGTTAGATATCAAACAGCCTATATCATCTCAAAGTTGTTTTCTTACTAAAGAAGAAGAATCTTGGTTGTGGCATAGAAGGCTTGCTCATATACATCTTAACCATCTTGACAAACCGATTTCAAAAGAATTAGTTTCTGGTCGCCTAAGCTTCAGATCTTGAAAGACAAAATCTGTGAAGCTTGTTTGAAAGGCAAACAAACTAGAAAATCTTTTTCAAACAAAAACATTGTTTCAACTTCTAAACCTTTGGAACTCGCTTCACATGGATTTGGTTGGTCCTTCAAGGAATAAAAGCCTAGGTGGTAATCTTTATATCATGGTAATTGTTGATGACTTTTCCAGCATTTACCTGGACTATTTTTCTTAAAGCCAAATCTGATTCTTACAAATCTTTCAAAAAGCTTGCCAAGGTTTTACATAATGAAAAAGGGTATTTTATTACATCAATTCAAAGTGACAATGGTGGAGAATTTGTAAATGAAAAGTTTGAATCATTTTGTGGAAAGTTTGGCATAAAACACAATTTTTCTCGCTCCAAGAACTCCTCAACGAATCCGTGTTGTGGAAAGAAAGAACAGATCTATTGTGGAACTTGCTAGAACAATGTTGTGTGAAAATTCTTTACCTAAATACTTTTGGGCAGATGCAGTAAACACCGCTTGTCATGTTTTGAATAGAGTCTTGATTAGACCCATGCTTAAGAAAACCCCATATGAACCGTATAAAGGAAGAAAACCCAACATAAACTATTTCAGGGTTTTGGGATGTACATGTTTCGTTTTAAACAATGGGAAAGAAAATATTGGCAAGTTTGATGAAAAATCTGATAAAGGAATTTTTCTTGGCTACTCAACTCACGCCCATGCATATAGAGTTTACAATTTAAGATTGAAATCAGTTGAAGAGTCAGGACATGTTGTGTTTAATGAGTCTCCTCGAGTGTTGCAGTAATAGAACAACAGTACATCGCAGATGAAGAAAATTTAACCGATAATTCTTATCAGCTTGAAACTTCCCAAGAATACGATCAGCAGTACCGTTGAAGAAGATGATCCATCAGTGGACTCCGCAAAAGCTGATCCACCAACAATTACTGAAGAACAGGAAGAAGATGTTCTGAAGAGCTTCCTAAAGAGTGGATTGTCCCAAGAGATCTCTCTAGACAATGTCATCGGGCAAATCAATAAGGGAGTATCTACTAGACATTCTCTTAATCAATTCTCGTAATCATATGGCATTCATTTCACAAATAGAGCCTAAGACAGCTTAAAGAAGCATTAAATGATGAATACTCGGGTTAGTGCCATGCATGATGAGCTTAATCAATTTAAAAGAAATAAAGTGTGGGAATTAGTTCCTAGAATCAAAGATATCAATGTAATTGGTACTAAGTGGGTATTCAAAAACAAGCTAGATGAACACGGCATTATTACTAGAAATAAAGCTAGATTGGTAGCCAAAGGGTATAACCAACAGGAGGGTATTGATTTTGATGAAACCTTTGCACCCGTAGCTAGACTTGAAGCCGTCGATTATTATTAGCTTATGCTTGTTTAAGTGGTTTCAGCATTACTACGTATGGATGTCAAGAGTGCCTTTCTAAATGGACTCATCAATGAAGAAGTTTATGTTTCTCAACCTCCTGGTTTTGAAAATCACAAGCATCCCGACCATGTCTACAAATTGAAAAAGGCCCTTTATGGTTTAAAGCAAGCACCTAGACAATGGTATGAGAGGTTAAGTAACTTCCTAATTGATCAAGGGTACAAGCGAGGTGAGGTTGATAAAACTCTGTTCATTAAGAAATCTGAACCGACATTATTCTCGTGCGTGTGTATGTGGATGATATCATTTTCGGTTCCACTAATAATGCCATGTGTAATAAGTTTGTAAAAGAAATGCAAAGTGAATTTGAAATGTCTATGATGGGAGAATTGAATTTCTTCCTTGGTCTCCAGTGTTAAACAATTAAGAAATGGCATTTTTCTTAGTCAATCTAAATACCGCAATGAACTCGTTAAAGAAATTTGATATGCACAACCGCAAGGAGTCCTCTACACCCATGTCTACTAACCGCCGTCTAGACTTAGATGAAAAAGGAAAACCCGTTGATCAAACTAAATATAGAGGGTTGATTGGTTCACTACTATATCTAACTCGCTAGTAGACCCGACATTATGTTTAGTGTGTGCCTTTGTGCAAGATTTCAGTGCAAATCCAAAGGAATCACATCTTACCGCCGCCAAAAGGATTCTCAAGTACCTTAAGGGAACAGCTTAATGTTGGACTATGGTATCCCGAAGGTGCATCCCTTAAACTTGTTGGATTTTCTCGATTCCGACTTTGCAGATGTAGATTGGACGTAAAAAGTACTTCCGGTACTTGTCATTTACTCGGGAGCAGCCTTATATCGTGGCACAGCAAAAAGCAAGCGTGTGTTGCTCATCAACCGCAGTAAGCCGAATACATTGCGTACTGGAGCCGTTGTGCTCAAAGCATCTACCTCAAGCAACAACCGACAGATTATGGAGTTACTCTAAACAAGGTACCTCTGGTTTGTGACAATACTAGTGCAATAAACTTAACTAAGAATCCTATTCAACACTCTAGAACTAAGCATATTGAAATTAGACATCACTTTATTAGAGAACACGTATCTAGGGGTGACTGTGAGATTTTATTCGTTGAATCTAAAAACAATTAGCTGATTTATTCACTAAACCACTTCCTAGAGATAGACTTAATATGCTTAGGACTGAATTAGGAATTCTAGATATATCTAGTATTGCATAACCGATTCTTTACAATGATTGTATGCTTTTTAACAAGTCGATAACAAGTTCAATCGATTAATAATTGCATGAATAACTTGATATTATTTGTTTTAATCGATTGAAATTGCTAAATAATCTGTTGATTTCCTGATTCTTACTCGGTATTGATATGTTATTAGTTCAATCGATTAGATAAACTTTTAATCGATTTATTTCATTAACCTTGTAGCTCGCATACTTTCTTCTATAAATCAATCGATTAAATCTTCGATTCAATCGATTGAATTCACTAATGGTACTCGAATAATTTTCTTGTACAAAACAATCAATTTAACTTTCAATTCAATCTGCTTATTTCACTTATAAGTATCTCACGATTACAAAATCAATTGGTTTCACTAATATCAATTGATTATTTTTTTTGGGCTAGTTGTATGTACTTTGTCTCTAAACAATTTCTCGCAGAGTGGATTGAATGCATTTACAACAAGATAAACTTCAACTACTCTCTTAAATATCAAAGATATCCAATAAAAGTTGATTGACTCGATTGGATATCGATGTGAGGGTAATTAAAGTGTACAAGTAGCAATTCTCTCTCCTCTTTATCATCACCGCACGTAAACAATAAATCAAGCAAAGACAAAAATTTTTGAAGCCGATAAAGATTGTGTATTCTCATTCCTATAGTATTATTTTCTTCTTTGAACTTTCTCTTTCTCGCTCTTCTCTCGTTCGCTCATCCCAAAGATCAAGTATGCTCAAGCGCACAAAGTCCGGTAGGAAGAAGTCCAAGCAGAGGCGAGTCCTCTACTAGCAAGGCAAGAACAGAATGTTGGAGGAAGGATTGAAACTTGGTTCAATGGGGACCAAGAGAAAATGGATTTGTTTATCCATGAATTAAGCAGAAGCAAGTCAACATTCCGAAGATGTTAAAGTTCTCCTGGTTTGATGCCGAAGGATTCGGAGGCATTCGGAAGTTACCGCAACATCAAAAACTTCAAACGTTTCTCGAGTTGAATGGTAGGATTTACCCCGACTTAATTAAAGTCTTTTTCACTAACTTGTCCTTTGAAGGTTCCACTCTAATAACTCAAGTAAAAGGAGTAGACATTGAGATAACACCTAATGTCCGGAAGGAAGTTGCCGGAATAAAAGATGTAGGTGTGAAAGTCACCAAAGGGTGTACTTCGATGTTGAAGAATTTAATAAAGTTCAAGTATTTCCGCTCTTGCCCGAAGAATAGGCATGATTCTCGTAAGTTCATTCAACACCGGGAAGTTGAAACTGGAAGAAAGGATTCTCGCTTTCATCGTTTCCTGGCAGCTTACACCCAGTGGGGAGCAATCATGCAATGCTAAATGAAGGAGATTTAGTATCGATGTACCGCATTCATCACGTAATCACGAGTGAACTCGGGTCTTCGCCATCAAGGATCACATGATCAAAGCCAAGAGACTTAGTGATTTCGTGTATCCCTATGCTATTCTGATTTCTAAATTTTTAACACATTTTGGTGTTGATCCGGAAGGGGAACTTGTTGAAACTGTTCGACCAACAAATGAAATAAACAATTCTCGTTCTTCACAAAATGGGGTTCATCAAAATTGATGGTGAATGGATTTCCAAAGAAGAAGCCGGAAAAAGTGAAGAAAGTGAAGAAGAAGAGCAAGAGGAAGGAATCAACACCGATATTCCCGGAACTTCGCAAAGACGTCCGTCTGATCCAATGGAAGAGGTGAACCCAATGGAGATGATTCCATACAATCCACCGCCCGACCGTGGCACGCTCTGTCTCGGCTCGAAAGAACAATGTTACATCAAATGAGCGAACCGCAATTCGACCAAAGGAGGCATATGCGATGATCGCCGCTTCCGAGGGCTCTACAAGCATTATTTGGATGAAAATTTCATCGCAAGGTTCCAAAGATATTGATAATCAACTAGAAGACATTTACAACAGTGATTGTGGAACCGCAATTCAATCAAGGCCCCTGGGACGAATGAAGATTTTCTATGTTTCGTTATTCTCGTTTTCTTTTCTTAGTTTTTAATGTTCTCGTTTTATATTCTGGGGTATCCACGTGGCCCCATTGGACTCGTAATTAAAACAATCTATTTGATGCAACTAAATAGGGGGAGAAGTATTTTGCTTAAAACTCGCCACTACACACACACCACAAAATATATGTCTCTCGGTCTCGTTATTTTTTTATGCAGTGCAAGTGGTTATTTGTCTCCATCAAATAGGGGGAGATTGAAGCACTTGGTGGATTTGATGAAGACAAGCACTTGGTGGTTTTGATGAAGACATAGATATAGCTTAGGTTGTGGGTGTGTAGATGATTAGGTTTTTTAGTTTAAGCACTTAATCTCTTGATAGGCCAATATATTTTGTGATAAGCACCTTATAATGTTGCATCCCATTGAAAATCATTTTTCTCGCATGAAAAACTAACATCTAAGTATTAAAAGAACAAACTAAGTTTTTCAATCTGCTGAAAAGGTTTTTCAATCTGTTAAAATCACTTAAAAGAATAAGTGGTCATATATAATCGTATTTTCAATTGATTGATTCGCTGAATCAACAAGTTAAAATAACTCAATGAATTTTTCAATATCAAAGTTTCGAATTTTTCAATCTGTTGAAATGATTTTTCAATCTATTGAAACAGAAAGTTTTTTTCAAGTCTAAGAGTTTTTCGTAAAATCAATCTGTTGAAATATTTTTCAATCTGTTAAAACAGAGAGGCTATTTTTTTAACTAAGTGTTTGCAGGATTTCAATCTGTTGAAATGACTTTCAATCGATTGAAACATAAGAGTCTGCCATTTTTCATTAAGTTGTTTTAATCCATTAAAACTCGAATCAATCGATTGAAATGGAGCTTTAAATGAAATCAATCGATTGAATCGATCGCTTTAATCGATTGAAATATATTCTGATCGATCATAGTTTTATTCTGATCGATCATAACTCTAGTCTGATCGATCATAGTTTCATTCTGATCGATCATAACTCTGTCTGATCGATCATACTTCAGCTTCTAATCGATCGAAGTCTCTTCTAAACTGCTTTACTTCAATCTAATCGATCTTTTGACTCTCTAAAATGGCTTTTGATAGATGAAGCATTCTGATTTTATGTTTTACTCTATATATACGTAATTGATCTATCTTTTAAAATACATACAATACAACACACTACTTGAGAAAACTTGTGAAATCAATCTGTGAAACTTTCATACGTGACTTTCTCTCGCATTCAAGAATCTTTTTCATATCATAAGGTGTCATGATCGAATTGTGGTCAATCAAAGAGAGAAAGTGTCGATAGAATTGGTTCTCGACAATTAGAAACTTCAAGTCCAGGTTTTTTCTTTTCATATTCTTTTGTAAAAGTTTGATTGTGCAGAGTTGGATTGTAATCTGCACTTGGTACAAGAATCGGATTTGGTTATCGGGTGGTTTTCAAGATTCTGCCTTGTGGGTTTTGCAAGATAGTTCTTGGGGTAGATTGGTGAGTATCTACCGGTTGTAATTTTCACTTGGTATTAGTGGAACTTGACTCGGTTTGTCAAGAACTCGGATGTAGCTCGGATTAGAGTGAACCAGTATAAATTTGTGTGTTAATATTCTTCTTTCATCTCTTTTATTTTCTGTCTTTAATTGTGCTGTGTTTAAACCAAGTTACCTTTGCAAAGATTGAATAAAGATAACTCATTCTTCCAAAAGAAAGTAAGTTTTGCGAAAAAGTTTTAAAGTTCAATTCACCCCCCCCTCTTGAACTCAACCATTAATTCTTTCAATTTTGTCATCCAACACACACCAGACAACTCAGAAGACTTGTCTACTTCTCTCCCTCTCTCGAATGATCTTTCTGATTGCCTTTAAAAGGTAACAATCAGTTAAGAAATTTGTATTCCGGCATTCGATTCTTCTAGAAAATTTAGTCGAGTCGAGTCTGTAATCGAGAGGAGAGTCATTGTAGAGCGAGGGACTGCCGAAAAGCGTCCTTATTGTAACAGAGTTGATATATAAAGCTTGCTACGGAGGTTCTTCTCAAATCTCTTCTCCTTTACTGCTTTATTTATTGCTTCATAAAATGTAAATAAAATCATGTAGATAGCCATATTTATTGTACGAATAAAATAAGGGTAACTGCGTAATTTCTCATAATCTTCACTTAATGAATTAATCCGTCATAGGGAACCCGAAAGGGGCGTTGTGGGGTGCTAACACCTTCCCCACACGTAACTAACTCCCTTACCCAACTCTGGTTATAATGGCCAAGTTGGTTTTTATTAAAATCAACGCCTTTTTTCCTTTTCCAATGTTTCCGGTCAAAACATTGGTGGCGACTCCAAAAGAACCCTTTTCGAAAACCTTGCTTTTATTAGAGGACAGTTCAGTGTTGAGCTCCTCGGAAGCAATGAACACAATTTTAACAAAAAACGCGAGTCTCAACCATCTTTTCGCGACCGCTCGCATTAACGTTCGAGACATCCCAGGACGTCGGAACGGACGGCGGCGACAGATGGCGACTCCACTGGGGATGGAAGAGAGTTGATCCCATTTAGTGACGGATAAATTCAAACTAAGTAAAGATTTGAAATTACGCCTTTACCCTTCTTCTGTATGTTTTTATTGTATGGCTTTAAATAACTGCTGTATGATTATTTTTGCAAATTGTTTGAAATATAAATTGCACACAAAAACCCTTGCACACAACAGTCCCTCTATACCCGGGGGCAAGAGTGAATACCTATAGGGAGTGGGTGGCAGATACGATCGGTTAGTTGGCACACGGGGCTACTACCATTGTCGGAAAACCACCAACTCAAGGTGATAACTCTCTTCTTTTGGTCTAAGGGTGTCGACACGGAGTTCCGTGCATGACCCGAGGATTGAGAGATTGAGAGGTCCCTATAATGGGGGCACCTTGGGGACCTTTGGCCTGGTTGGAACAGTTAGAACCACCTAAACCAAGCACGTTTCTACAGGAAAACCCTACCTCGTGATTAAATAAGCGTGGCTCTGCTCGTGGATGTATGAATTGTGTGTGCATACGTTTGTTGCATTTGTATTGATGCATTAGCATAGGGTAATCATACAACAAACAAAAAATGAAAAAACCTAAAAATCACAAAAAGTGATAAGATAAAAGACCTTTATCTCGGACAGTCTTCAGTTAAGCTAGCCTGGTTTCAGGTTCTTTGTAAGCTAAGTAGCCACGTTGACCGACAGAAGAGATAAAGGGTCATAAAAATATAAAAACGAATGAAAGCCATAAAAAAATTCCTTTTTATAATAAAAATATTCTTGGCAAAGTCGTATCATTCATACCACCTCATCCAATAAGTGGCAAAATTAAGAGAGAAATTAAATGCACTAAGAAAGGTATGCATAAGCATCATCATAATAAAATCTCTCATACATAAACACATTCATTCTAGGATACACCAATCATTTAAAAAAAAGCTATAATAAAAAATTGTTAAAATCATTTAGAAAGTGGCTGGTCTTCCGCCCGTCCTCACTCGCGCCCAGAAAGCTAAGAAGATGGAACATCTGGAGGAACAAAATCGAAAGCTCACTACTGAGCTTAATACGCTAAAAGAACAAATGGCACAGATGTTAGAAATGATGCGTCAGCAGAATCTCCAAAAGGAGGGTCCTCAAAGTGGACAAGTCTCTCACCTAGAAGAAGAGGAGGGACCCAATGATGAACAAGCCCAATCTGATACAAGGGCAGTGCATATTCATGCACCAGAAATATCAAAACAACAGATGACTGCTCTTGAAGAACGATTGAGAGCCATGGAGGGGCATAATTTTGATATTAAAGAGGCGGCTGACATGTGCCTCGTCAAAAATATTCAATTCCCTAATAATTAAGTTCAAAACTCCGGACTTCCCAAAATACATAGGGATGACCTGTCCAAAAAGCCATCTTACAATGTACTGCCGTAAGATGGCTGCACATGCTGATAATGAAAAACTCCTGATCCACTGCTTTCAGGAGAGCCTGGCTGAATCAGCCTTGAACTAGTATATGCAACTGGAAGGAGGGCAAATCCGAACCTCGGAGACATCTCGGAGCATGCTTTTCTTCATCGCTATAAATACAATATTGATCTCGACCCCGAAAGAGCAGATCTACAACTACTAAGCAAGAAAGACGATGAATCCTTCAAGGCATATGCCCAAAGATGGAGGGAATTGGCAGCACAAGTAGAACCTCCTCTATCCGACAAAGAGACTACATCCATGTTCATCAATTCTTTGACTGGTCCCTATTATGACAAAATGATAGGGAACACATCAACACTCTTCGCATATGTGGTCATTATAGGAGAAAGAGTAGAGCAAGGTTTAAAAAGCGGAAGAATTACACAGAATTCCTCCAATTCCTCTACTCAACACGTTAAAAAGAGCTTTGGAAAGAAGAAGGAAGGAACCGTGAATGCAATCAACTTCGCCACTCCTTCTTCCTCCTCGCAGCAGATCAAGCCACGCAGGCCGGAGAGGAAATTCACTCCAATCCCAACTTCCTATGGAAGCCTCGTCGTCAAAATTATTAGATGCCAAACTCCTCGTACGCATCCCTCCCAAGAAGATGGAGCCACCATACCCAGAATGGTATAAATCTAATGAAAGTTGTGATTACCATTCAGGTTCTCCGGGACACTCCGTTGAAAACTGTATGGCCTTAAAACACAAGGTCCAAAGTTTGATAGAGGCAGGATGGATCACTTTTGACGCATCTACTCCAAAAGTGGACGAGCAGCCCTTATCAAAGCTCGAGTAAGAGACGGGATAAGGAAGACCAACAATTTAGGGCTCATCATTTTTACCATCTCTAAAAATATAATAAAAAAAAATAAATATATGAAAATATATAGAAAAGCTTCCGATGTACTCCTCGTGATCCCTACCCATGATCACGAGATTTTTGGTTAATAAGGGCTTTGTAAATATTTTGTTTCTATCAATACAATGAGGCATTTTTTTTATACTCATATTCTCTTTTATTCTTTTCCCTCTTATACATTTAATAAAGAAATCTAAAACAAAGCATAACCATACAAGTCATGTCTATAATTGAAAACTCCCTGGAAGATCCGAAAGCCGAAGACGAATGGATTGAGTCGACAGTGAGGAGGGGATCATTTCCTCGGACATGCAAAGACTGCTAGAAAAAGAAGCTCAATCAATACAGCCCCATCAGAGAAAAACTGAGGCCATCAATTTGGGACAAGAAGATAATAAGAAAGAAGTAAATATTGGAACCCAAATTGACAATGATATCGAGGAAAAACTAATACAATTACTAAGAGAGTATGTGGATGTGTTTGCATGGTCCTACCATGATATGCCCGGAATCGATAAAAGTATAGTAGAGCATCGATTACCATTAAAAGAGGGATTTCGACCAGCTAAGCGTAAACTCGAAGAGTAAAGCCGTAATGGTCCCTAAAAATTAAGGAGGAAGTAGAAAAATAGTTGGATGCCAATTTCCTGATTGTTTCAAAATACCCCGAATGGTTGGCGAACATCGTGCCAGCTTGTAAAGAAAAATGGAAAAATCGTAGTATGCGTAGATTCACGGACTTAAACCGTGCAAGTCCAAAAGATGATTTTCCCTTACCGCATATTGATATGCTGGTAGATCACACCGCTACAAATACTCTCTATTCGTTTATGGATGGATATGCAGGGTATAACCAAATTAAATTGGCCGTGGAAGATAGAGAAAAAACTTCCTTCATTACACCGTGGGGTACATTCTGCTATAGAGTAATGCCTTTTGGACTTAAGAATGCAGGGGCTACTTATCAAAGGGCTATGGTAACATTATTCCATGATATGATCCACAAAGAAATCGAAGTATATGTGGATGATATGATTGCCAAGTCCAAAAACGAGATAGATCACCTCCAGTACTTAAAGAAATTATTCAATCGACTTCGGAAATACCAGATTAAGCTTAATCCGGCTAAATGCACGTTCGGAGTACGATCAGGAAAACTCTTGGGGTTTATTGTTAGTAAAAAGGGAATTGAGGTAGACCCTGATAAAACAAAGGCAATCGTAGAAATGCCCCCACCAAGGACAGAAAAAGAAATCAGAGGGTTCTTGGGCCGAATAAACTACATCGCACAGTTCATCGCGCAATTAACGGACAAGTGCACGCCTATCTTCAAGTTATTGCGTAAAAACCAACCGAAAGTTTGGAACGACGAATGTCAACAAGCTTTCGAACAAATCAAAATGTGCCTAACCAATCCCCCGGTACTGGTACCACCTGTGGAAGGAAAGCCCTTGATTCTCTACCTTTCAGTACTCGATGAGTCCATGGGGTGTGTGCTCGGTCAACAAGATGATACGGGTAAAAAAGAACAAGCCATATATTACCTTAGTAAAAAATTTCTAAACTATGAGACCCGTTATACACCACTCGAAAAAACATGTTGCGCATTGGTGTGGGCAACTCAGCGCCTTCGGCAATATATGGTCAGACATACAACTTGGTTGATTTCCAAAATGGACCACTATATATGTTCATTACTCCATGACTCAGCATCATCATCACATGAGTCATCAAACCATAGTCATTTAAAGATCTGACCACTATCCTTCCATCAAAGGAAAAGGAAGTCATCAACCTTCTACACCAATAAAAGAAGGTACATCAAAAATGGAAAAAGCCAACGGAAAGGCTTGATAATCCCCAAGCGGATCCTTGCCTACTCCGAAGGCAACACAAAAATTATTTCATGGCTCAGCACCACCACATGAGTCATCAAGCATAAATCACTTGGAGCTGTAATCAGCATCTTTCCATCCAGAAAAGTCATCAAGAAAAGCCAACGGAAAGGCTTGATCATCCCTAAGCGGATCCTTGCCTACTCCAGAGGCAAAACAAAAAGATTACCTCACGACTAAGCTTCATCGCCACATGAGTCATCAAACACACTCATGCAAGAGTCTCCGCTTCATTCCCCAAAGGAGAATAAGGGCTACACAAGAGCCCATCATACGGAGTCAAATCCTCCACATCACCAGGGGGCAACAGAAGGAAAAGAAAAAAAACTTTCCATCCCCTAACGGAGGCCATCACAAAAAAAGGCTGCACGAAAATCCCCAAGAAGAATATATCAAGAAAATCTACAAAAAGAGGAAAACAAAATTTTTCCATCTTCCAGCTCAAATAAGAAGCTTCACAAAGCCAGGGGCCAGGACTCCGTCATCAAATTTGGATCCCCAGGAAATCAACAGACTCCTCGGTGAATCCCAAAAAAAGAGAAAAAGAAGAAAATCTCTTCACCCGCTCAATAAAGAGCTTCACTAAAAAACAGGAGCTTAAGACTCCATCATCATGAAAAATCAAATCAAAGATTAGATCCCCAAAAAAAGAAAAATTCCCCAGGGATCACAAAAAAGAAAAGAGAAAAATATCTTTTCATCCAAAAAACCAATGTGCATAAAAAGGCACACATGTGTGAAAAACCAACTCGCGAAAAAAGAAGTTCAAATCGCGAGGAAAAAATAAAAACCCATTCCCCAGCAGGAATAAGAGCATAGGCAAAGCCAGCTCAAAACAGCAAACATCTAATAAGGAGTCGAAAAACTCCATTTCTCCCTAGGGGGGCAATTCAAAATAGATCTCCGGAATGAAATTAATTCTCCAGTGGATCATCAAAAAGAAAAATCCCCAGCAAGCCTACCAGCAAAGGCAAACTACAAATTCATATCCTCAGGGAGTTAACCATCTGGAACACCCAGTATGAATATCCCCAGCGAAGTGCAAAGCCTTCACTCCCAAGAAGAGCCTCTACCTAAGGTAAGCAAAAAACTGATATCCCCAAGAAATGGGAAATCAACCTATAAGAGGTAATACAAGCACAAAGCTTTCAAAAAGCATCCACCTACTCAGAGGTATTATCAAGAACAAATACCCTCAAGTAGAACATCAGCCTATTCAGAGGCGAAAAACAACAAGTAAAAAGCCTTCACCACTATTGAAGCACCCGCCTAATCAAGAGGCACAATAAAAAATCAACAAAATCCCCAAGTGGATTCCCGCCTAATCAAGAGGCACAACAAAATCCCCAAGTGGATCTTCGCCTAATCAAGAGGCACAATCAATAAGAGAATTCAAAATCCCCAGAGGATTCCCGCCTAATAAGAGGCAGCCAGCAAAGAATCCCCGGCAAAGCCGGATGGCTAAACAAAAAAAGCCAAAAGCAAAGATTCCTCGGCAAAGCCGGATGGCTAAACAGAAAAGCCAAAAACCAAGAATCCCCGGCAAAGTCGGATGGCTAAACAAAAAAAGCCAAAAGCAAAGAATCCCCGGCAAAGCCGGATGGCTAAACAGAAAAGCCAAAAACCAAGAATCCCCGGCAAAGCCGGATGGCTAAACAAAAAAGCCAAAATCAATGAATCCCCGGCAAAGCCGGATGGCTAAACAAAAAAGCCAAAATCAAAGAATCACCGGCCAAGACCGGATGGCTAAAAGCCAAAAACAAAGAATCCCCGGCAAAAGCCGGATGGCTAAAAGAAAAAGCCAAAGAACAATCCCCGGTAAAAACTGGATGACTAAAAAAGTCAAGGTAAAAAAACCAACTCATTCCCCAAGGAATAGGCGCATGATCAAAGACAGTAAGCCGCCAACACTTCTCCGAAAGCCCGTTAAGGGTATGAACTCATCAATCAAAAGATTGAATGAGAAGAGCCTAGTCAATATGCAGGTTCGCACCCAATGGAGGTGTAAAATCCATTAGAACCTAGTCAATATGCAGGTTCGCACCCAATGGGGGTGTAAAATCCATTAGAGCCTAGTCAATATGCAGGTTCGCACCCAGTGGGGGTGTAAAAACCACTAGAGCCTAGTCAATATGCAGGTTCGCACCCAATGGGGGTGTAAAATCCATTAGAACCTAGTCAATATGCAGGTTCGCACCCAGTGGGGGTGTAAAAACCACTAGAGCCTAGTCAATATGCAGGTTCACACCCAGTGGGGGTGTAAAATCCACTAGAACCTAGTCAATATGCGGGTTCGCACCCAATGGGGGTGTAAAATCCATTAGAACCTAGTCAATATGCAGGTTCGCACCCAGTGGGGGTGTAAAATCCACTAGAACCTAGTCAATATGCGGGTTCACACCAAGTGGAGGTGTAAAAACCACTAGAATCTAGCAAAAATGCAGATTCGTACCAGGTGGGGGTAGGTACCCACCAAAACCTTAAAAATAAGGTCTGTACCGGATGAGGGTAAGTACTCATCAAAACTTAGCAAAATGCATTAGGTGGAGTAAAAATACTCACCTAAGCATTTCAAAAATGGGTTGCTAAGATCTTACTTCTATTAGAGGATAGTTCAGTGTTGAGCACCTCGGAAGTAAGTACCCACAAGAGTTTAGCAAAATGCGAACTCATACCGGGTGAGGGTAGGTACTCACCAAAACCTTGCAGAACAAGGTTCATACCTAGTGGGGGTAGGTACCCACAAAAGTCTAGTAAAATACAGACTTATTCCTGGTGAGGGTAATACTCACCGGAGCCTTATAAAAGAAGGCTCAAACCAGATAGGGGTTGGTACCTATCAAAATATTTATCATCCTGGAGGATCAACGAAGGAGCAAGATCCGAAGGATGACCGGCAAAGGGTTAACTCCTTCCCCTACCAACTAATTTTGTCGGCATATCCAGCCGACAAATTAGCTAGGTAGGTGAAGGGGGGGCAGCTGTAGACCCCTAATTTTGCCCGGCCTCTCAAAATAAAAGCTAGGGAAACTTCATACAGTTCACCCGGCTTCATATCAAAGAAAAACCGAGAAAGACCTCCCACAACAAAGACGGAGTTCACCCATTCACACAATAAAGACTAAAGAGACTTCCTACACGAAGACAAAGCTCGCCCGACATCGTAATGAAGGCCAAGAAGACTTCCTATATGAAGATAAAGCTTCAATGGACACACATCGGCATCAAACGACGTCCGAAAAAGGAAAGGAAAGCTTCCCGGGGGTCACTACAAGAAAAAAGCATTTTAGC
This sequence comes from Sphenostylis stenocarpa, assembly GCA_963425845.1. Taxonomy (NCBI): domain Eukaryota; kingdom Viridiplantae; phylum Streptophyta; class Magnoliopsida; order Fabales; family Fabaceae; genus Sphenostylis; species Sphenostylis stenocarpa. The sequence goes on along the minus strand of OY731401.1, from coordinate 32,626,265 downwards.
GACCGAAAAAATCGGTCGCTAATGCCCAATAATCGGTCGCTAATCAGTTAGCGACCGAAATTAGCGACCGAAATGCGTAGTCGCAAAAAGCCTAGTCGCTAATGTGTTAGCGACCGATTTTCATTTCGGTCACAAAATAGCGACTGATTTTATTTCGGTCGCAAAATAGCGACCGAAATTAATATATCAAATTGGTCGCTAAATAGCGACCGAATTAAATCGGTCGCTAATTAGCGACCGAAATGAAAATCGGTCGCTAAATCAATGACAAAGGTAAAAAATAGCGACCGATTTAAATCGGTCACTAAATCAATTAAAAAGTTAAAAAAATAGCGACCGATTTAAATCGGTTGCTAAATCAATAACAAATTTAATTATTTTTATTTATTTACATTTTTATTATATTTATTATTTATTTTCCCTACCTCTTAATTATATTATATTTTTGCTTATTTAAGTTTTTATTTATATTTATTTATCCTATCTCTTAATTATATTTTTTAGAAGTTTAACTTATTATTAGGTGATTTATTGTCATTGTCAGGATTCGAACCCGATACCTTAGAGTTGGAGGTCGAAACTCCAACCACCGAGCTACTAGGATCTTTTAATAATAACTTACAAATAAATTATATTTATATACAAATAAATGTATATCCGTATAAATATATAAATATAAAATCTATAAATAAAAATATATTTATATATTTTAATATATATTTAAATATTGATATATTTATATATTGATATATTTATATCTTTATATCTTTATATTTTTACATATATTTATATTTTTATATATTTATATCTTCATATTTTTACATATATTTATATCTTTTCATATTTATATATAAAGATATTAGTTTTCTATATAAATAATATTATAATATAGTATATTATACTATTAGTATAGTATACAAATAATATATTAGTATAGTATAGTATACAAATTATTAATTTTGTAATTTATATACAATGAAAATAATATAATGGTATATTAGTATAGGATAGTATATTTGTATTCTAATTTTTAATTAAATTAAAATTATGCTAATAATGTATATTAATATATGAGGGGATAATATTGATATATTGATATATTTGTGTATATATATATATATATATATATATATATATATATATATATATATATATATATATTATATATTTATATATATATATATATATATATATATATATATATATATATATATATTTATATATTTATATATTAATATTTTGATATATTTATATATTGATATATTGATATATTTATTTATATCCTTATACATTTATATCTTTATATATATTTATATATTTGAAAAAAATATTAAATTTTAAAAATAATATTATATTTTTAAAAATAAATATTAGAAAAAGATTTAAAAATATATATAAATTATATTTACATGTACAAAATATTAAAGATATATGTTTATATCTTTACATATTTATATATATATTTATATGTTTATATTTTTACATATATTTATATCTTTCCATATTTATATATTTATATATAAAGATATTAGTTTTGTATACAAATAATATTATAATATAGTATATTATACTATTAGTATAGTATACAAATAATATGTTAGTATAGTATAGTATACAAATTATTAATTTTGTAATTTATATACAATGAAAATAATATAATGGTATATTAGTATAGTATATTTGTATTCTAATTTTAAATTAAACTAAAATTACGCTAAATGTATAATAATATATGAGAGGATAATAAATTTAATCCAATTACTTTTATAAATATATAAATATAAAATCTATAAAATATTAAAAATGATATTATATTTTTAAAAACAAATATTAGAAAAAGGTTTAAAAACATGTATAAATTATATTTATATGTCCAAAATATTAAAGATATCCACATTTAAAACAATATTAAAAAATATTAATAATAAATTTAATTCTTTAAATTTAGTATTTAGAAACTAAAATTATAGTTTCTCTGCTTTTTAAAAAATTAAAATAAATATTTAAAAATAAAAATCAAAACTAGTATTATCTTAAATTTATTAAAAGTGTAATTAAATCTCTATTTTCTTAATTTTATTTGTTTCAAACATCTCAATTCTACATTTTTGTAAGTTCTATCATTATATTATCATCCTCATCTCCTCCCATGTTCTACTTTATCTTTACAATAGTCAATATTCTTAACTAATTTATATTTTTATTTATAATTTTTTAGTATATATTTCATAAATTAATCAATTCTAATCTATTCTTTGAAAAACTAATCAATTCTAATCAATAATTTATAAAACTAATCGATTATAATTAATTATTTGAAAAAATTATCAAATATGATCGATCATTTCGAAAATCTAATCGATCGTAGCAAAAAATCGCTCGAGCGAGACTAGAGTCGCTCAAGCGAAATACAACCCGAGAATGTCAATTTTGTGCAGGGGCGTTTCGCTCGAGCGATGTTATTTTCGCTTGAGCGAATAACACTTCTAATAGCGGTTAACGCTTAACCGCTATCTAAAATATGATTTAGATAGCGGTTAACCCATAACCGCTATCTAAAATACATTTTAGATAGCGCTTAACCCCTAACCGCTATTATATCCTCTAAATTATGATCGATCATTTCAAGTTATGATCGATCGTAATCTTATTTCGCTCGAAGCGAGAGTACTGTCGCTCAAGCGAAATACAACCCGAGAATTCACAATCTTAAAATATTTGTTTGAATATTATGTTTTTAAATTTGCTATTAGAGAAAACCTTTCAGAATTCAAAATGTTAAATAGTTTTAAATATTAAAATTAACTTTATCAAAAATTAGGAAAAAAATTTATCCAAAAGAGTTCAAAAATGTATAAGAGTATTCTCAATTTTGAGTTTAATTATATTGTTCATTCTCAAAGTAGAAAATTATATTGTAATTATTTTAATTTACATTTTGTGATCTTCTTAAAATTAGCATCAATAACATTAGACTTTACATTTGATTCATACCTAACTAATTATAGATTAAAAGGAAAGTGGTATAACCATGCATTTTACTTTTCTATTTACCTTATTCTTTTAATTATTTTATATAATATTTACCTTATTCTTTTAATTATTTTATATAATAATAATCAAAATATTCACATTCATATGGGCGTTTTCGAAAATAATATTATTGTATTATTGTTAAAATTAGCATCAATAACATTAGACTTGATCTTCTTAATTATATTGTTCATTCTCAAAGTAGAAAATTATATTGTAATTATTTTAATTTAATAAAATATAATTTAAATTTTTAATACTAAAATTAAAAGATTAAATAATAATGACTTTAATTCTTTAAATTGAGTATTTAGAAACTAAAATTATAGTTTCTCTGTTTTAAATAATTAAAATAAAAATCAATATCAAAACTAGTATTATCTTCATTTTTTTTGTTTCAAACTTCTCAATTCTACATTTTTGTAACTTCTATCATTATATTATCATCATCATCTCATCCCATGTTCTACTTTATCTTTACAATAGTTAATATTCTTAAATAATCTATATTTTTAATTATAAATTTCATAAATTAATCAATTCTAATCTATTATTTGAAAAACTAATCAATTCTAATCAATATTTTAGAAAACTAATCGATTATAATTAATTACTTGAAAAAATTATCAAATATGATCGATCATTTTGAAAATATAATCGATCGAATCGAATTTTGCTCGAGCGAGACTAGAGTCGCTCAAGCGAAATACAACCCGAGAATGCCAATTTTGTGCAGGGCGTTTCGCTCGAGCGATGTTATTTTCGCTTGAGCGAATAACACTTCTAATAGCGGTTAACGCTTAACCGCTATCTAAAATATGATTTAGATAGCGGTTAACCCATAACCGCTATCTAAAATACATTTTAGATAGCAGTTAACCCCTAACCGCTATTATATCCTCTCAATTATGATCGATCATTTCAAGTTATGATCGATCAGAATCGTATTTCGCTCGAGCGAGAGTGGTGTCGCTCAAGCGAAATACAACCCGAGAATGCCAATTTTGTGCAGTGGGTGTTTCGCTCGAGCGAGACCATTGTCGCTCAAGCGAAATACATTTTACAATATTTTAATCGATACAACTTGATTTTAATGGATTAAAACCACTTAAGGGTTCAAGATGATCGATCATAATGCAATTATGACCGATCAGAAGCAGTTTTAATCGATTAAATCTCGTTTCAATCGATTAAAACAACTTAAAATTTTCTACACAGCGTTTTAATCGATTAAAACTTATTTTTATCAGTTAAAATAACTTGAAAAGTTTTACAAGAAAGTTTTGCAGTATTTCAATCGATTGAATCGTGAAACAATCGATTAAATCAACTTAGAGGATTTTTTGTAAAGTGTTTTAATTGATATAAATGTTGTCGTATCGCTTAAAACAAATCGTTAAAGAATCAAGAACGTATTAATGGATTAAAACTGCACTTTTAACAGATTAAAAGAATCTTTTAACAGATTAATTAAACCAAGCAGTTTTGAAAATCTTCTATTAAAACAGTTTGGCTTGAACTTTTTTAACATACATTGAATATCATCTTTTACACATCCTTGAGCAATCAATCAAGCAAACTTCAAGCACTCTTTTCAAGAAAGATTCGCATCAGCTTTTTAAAAAGTTCTTTGAAAATCTTTCTTGAGGCAACTTGATTTCTTTTGAAGAAGAAACACTTACAACGAATTGCATAAACTGGTTTGAGCATTCTAGTTTCTTCTTTTTCATTTCTTTACATTCTTTTTGTATTGTTTGGTGCCTGGAATTTGGGCACTCGGTTTCTCTGCAACTGGAATTTGGTTGTAGAGGTTATTAAGAGTTGGAATTTGGTAATACGTAAAACATTTCAGAAAGCAAAATGTTAAATACTTTTAAATATTAAAATTGACTTTATAAAAAATTAGGAAAAAAAAATAATCAAAAAGAGTTCAAAAATGTATTATAATATTTTTAGTTTTAGTTTAATTATATTTTTCATTCTCAAGGTATTAAAATATATTGTAATATTATTTTAATTTAATAAAATATAATTTAAATTTTTAATACTAAAATTAAAAGATTAAATAATAATAAATTTAATTCTTTAAATTTAGTATTTAGAAACTAAAATTATAGTTTCTCTGTTTTAAAAAATTAAAATAAATATTTAAAAATAAAAATCAAAACTATTATTATGTTAAATTTATTAAAGTATAATTAAATCTCTATTTTCTTCAATTTTTTAATATAAATTTTTAAAATATAAATTAATTTCAATTGAAATTTTCAATTGAAAAATAAATTCAAGAATATTTGTTATTAAACTTTTCTTAAACAATGTATTGAATAGTTAACATCACTCTAGTCTTAATTTATTACAATTTAAATTTTTAATAAATTTGATTTATTACAATTCATTTTGTTAATATTGAGACCAAAGTTTATTTTTAAAGTATATTTTAAAAATTAAATTATTTTTAAAAACTAAATTACTTTTAAAAAATAAATTGTAAAAAATATACTAAAACAATTAAAGTATATTTATAAAAAAAAATTAAATATAATAAAAAAATAATATTCATTAGCGATCGATTTCAATTCGGTCGCTATTTTCTCATTAGCGATCGATTATAATTCGGTCACTATTTCAATTTGTAATTCGGTCGCTAAATCAGTCGCTAAATGATTCTTTTATTTTAGTGTGGAATAGCCACCGATTTAGTGATCGAAATTTTGCGACGCAAATTATTGGTCGCTATTTCGGTCGCTAAATAACAAAATGAAAACCAATTCATATTTTGGTCGCTAAATCGGTCGCTAATTGCGACCGAATTAAAGTGGTCGCTGAATCGGTCGCTAATTGCGACCGAATTAAAGTGGTCGCTAAATCGGTTGCTATTTGCGACCAAAATTAAATCGGTCGCTAAATCGGTCACTATTTGCGACCGAAAAAATTCGGTCGCTAATTTCGGTGGCTAAATGTCATTTTTCTTGTAGTGGGTCCCAAAAACGCGAAGGCAGGCCAAAACAGGTTGGGACAGCCGTCCCAAACTGGGACGGCCGTCCCAAACACAACAGGCCGTCCCAAACACCAAAATTGCATGTGAGACGCACGTCTCACCTTTGGGACGCGCGTCCCAAACCCCCAAATTCAATTGGGACGGCCGTCCCAAACACAACAGGCCGTCCCAGATTAACCCAGTGTAAAATGTGCAGTTGGGACGACCGTCCCTACCCAGACGGCCGTCCCAGATGTCCAGGCTGCGAAATCTATAAATAGGAGCCTCATTTTGTCATCCAACACACACCAGACAACTCAGAAGACTTGTCTACTTCTCTCCCTCTCTCGAATGATCTTTCTGATTGCCTTTAAAAGGTAACAATCAGTTAAGCAATTTGTATTCCGGCATTCGATTCTTCTAGAAAATATAGTCGAGTCGAGTCTGTAATCGAGAGGAGAGTCATTGTAGAGCGAGGGACTGCTGAAAAGCGTCCTTATTGTAATAGAGTTGATATATAAAGCTTGCTACGGAGGTTCTTCTCAAATCTCTTCTCCTTTACTGCTTTCTTTATTGCTTCATAAAATGTAAATAAAATCATGTAGATAGCCATATTTATTGTACGAATAAAATAAGGGTAACTGCGTAATTTCTCATAATCTTCACTTAATGAATTAATCCTTCATAGGGAACCCGAAAGGGGCGTTGTGGGGTGCTAACACCTTCCCCACACGTAACTAACTCCCTTACCCAACTCTGGTTATAATGGCCAAGTTGGTTTTTATTAAAATCAACGCCTTTTTTCCTTTTCCAATGTTTCCGGTCAAAACATTGGTGGTGACTCCAAAAGAACCCTTTTCGAAAACCTTGCTTTTATTAGAGGACAGTTCAGTGTTGAGCTCCTCGGAAGCAATGAACACAATTTTAACAAAAAATGCGAGTCTCAACCATCTTTTCGCGACCGCTCGCATTAATGTTCGAGACGTCCCAGGACGTCGGAACGGACGGCGGCGACAGGTGCGAACCTGCATATTGACTAGGCTCTAATGGATTTTACACCCCCATTGGGTGCGAACCTGCATATTGACTAGGCTCTAATGGATTTTACACCCCCATTGGGTGCGAACGTGCATATTGACTAGGCTCTAGTGGTTTTTACACCCCCACTGGGTGCGAACCTGCATATTGACTAGGTTCTAATGGATTTTACACCCCCATTGGGTGCGAACCTGCATATTGACTAGGCTCTAGTGGTTTTTACACCCCCACTGGGTGCGAACCTACATATTGACTAGGTTCTAATGGATTTTACATCCCCATTGGGTGCGAACCTGCATATTGACTAGGCTCTAGTGGTTTTTACACCCCCACTGGGTGCGAACCTGCATATTGACTAGGCTTTTGTGGGTACCTACCCCCACCTGGTACGAATCTGCATTTTGGCTAGATTCTAGTGGTTTTTACACCCCCACTGGGTGCGAACCTGCATATTGACTAGGTTCTTCTCACTCAATCTTTTGATTGATGAGTTCATACCCTTAACGGGCTTTCAGAGAAGTGTTGGCGGCTTACTGTCTTTGATCATGCGCCTATTCCTTGGGGAATGATTTGGTTTTTTACCTTGACTTTTTAGTCATCCGGTTTTACCGAGGATTTCATTGCTTTGGCTTTTTCTTTTAGCCATCCGGCTTTTGCCGGGGATTCTTTGTTTTTGGCTTTTAGCCATCCGGTCTTGGCCGGTGATTCTTTGATTTTGGCTTTTCTTTTAGCCATCCGGTTTTTTTTGCCGGGGATTTTGTCGATTGCCTCTTTTTAGGCGGGAATCCTCTGGGGATTTTGAGTTCTCTTATTGATTGTGCCTCTTGATTAGGCGAAGATCCACTTGGGGATTTGTTGATTTTTTATTGTGCCTCTTGATTAGGCGGGTGCTTCAATAGTGGTGAAGGCTTTTTACTTGTTGTTCGCCTCTGAATAGGCTGATGTTCTACCTGAGGATATTTGCTCTTGGTAATACCTCTAAGTAGGCAGATGCTTTATTGGAAGCTTTGTGCTTGTATTACCTCTTATAGGTTGATTTCCCATTTCTTGGGGATATCAGTTTTTTGCTCGCCTTAGGCAGAGGCTCTTCTTGGGAGTGAAGGCTTTGCACTTCGCTGGGGATATCCATATTGGGCGCTATAGGTGATTAACTCCCTGAGGATATGAATTTGTAGTTTGCCTTTGCTGGTAGGCTTGCTGGGGATTTTTCTTTTTGGTAATCCACCAGGGATTTGGTTGTTTTCTGGGGATCTATTTTGAATTTCCCCCTAGGGAGGAATGGAGTTTTTGACTCCTTATTGGATGCTGTTGTTTGAGCTGGCTTTGCCTATGCTCTTATTCCTGCTGGGGAATGGGTTTATATGTGCGCCTTTTTATGCACATTGGCTTTTTCTTTGGATGAAAAGATATCATTTTTCTTTTCTTTTTTAGCGATCCCTAGGGAATTTTTCTTTTCTTAGGGGATCTAATCCTTGATTTGATTTTTTTTATGATGATGGAGTCTTGAGCTCCTGGTCTTTTGTGAAGCTCTTATTTGAGCGGGATGAAGAGATTTTTCTTCCTTTTGTCTTTTGTAGACTTTTCTTGATATGCTCTTCTTGGAGATTTTTATTTGGCTTTTTCTGTAGTGGCCTTTGGGATGAAGAATTTTCTTTTCTTTTCTTTTTGTTGCCCCTTGGTGATATAGAGGACTTGACTTCATATGATGGGCTCTTTGTGTAGCCCTTATTCTCCGTTGGGGAATGAAGCGGAGATCTTTATAAGAATGTGCTTGATGACTCATGTGATGATGAAGCTGAGTCACGAAGTAGTCTTTTTGCTTTGCCTCTGGAGTAGGCAGGGATCCTCTTAGGGATGGTCGAGCCTTTCCATTAGCTTTTTCATTTTGATGGTTTCCTTCTTTCTTGGATGGAAGGATGGTGATTGAAGCTTTTTGACAACTCATATGATAATGTTGAGTTATGAAATAAAATCTTTTTTCTGCCTTTGGAGTAGGCAAGGAACCACTTGTGGATCATTAAGCCTTTCCGTTGGCTTTTCTTATCCTTCTTTTATTGGTGTAGAAGATTGATGGTGATTAAAGCTATTTTCTTTGAAGCTCCTTATTTTGTTGAAGATAATTTTGGTTTCGCCTTTTTCTATCGCGATTTAATTTTATCGCAAATTTTTGAAATCCGGCTTTTTAGTATATCATGTGTGCCTTTTATTTTATAGTTTTTGTACACATGGGCTTTTGATATGTGAAACAGAAATAACTACTTTTATTTATTACTGCTTTTTGTTTGGTACATTCAAGCTTTTTCAAAATACTAAAAATTATCTAAAGAGACTCCTCCTAATCGTCTGCCTCTGGACTGGAGTGGGAGGATGGTACTGGCGAAGGGAAGCGGCGGAGTAGGCGGCGCTGGAACCTTGCCTGAGTCTGGACCAAGCTCTCTATCTGGCGGTCCGTCCTGTCTTGCCTAACAGTCAACTGACTAAACTGCTGGCGTATAAACTGGAACTCTCCTTCCATGTATGCATGCTCCTCGTCCAAGCGTCGGTACAGGCTGGGGAAATCAGAATCTCGTGACTGCTGCTGGGATTCTGAGGTAGTAGGGATGTCTTGCGGCGTATCGAAGTCGCGCATATCCCATGAAATCGAGATGATAGGGTTTAAGATGAACCCTGTTCCTTCTCTGCTGAGGATATTCATGTGTGTCAGCACTCCTCCGTTGATTGGCTCTGGTTGGAGTTCAACAGGGAGGTCTTCTCCGTCAGTGCATCCCCAATACTCAGCCAAAGGAGTAAGGAGGGGAGCTATCATGATAGCTCCTGCTGGTCCTCGCGTACCGTATTCCTTTACGGCCTTCAGGAATGCGTATCCTGGATTGCACTTATGCCCTTGATGCATACAGTAGACAATGAAGAGATCAGCCAGCGTGACCTTCCCCTGGCTCTCCTTTCGGCTGTGCAGGGTCCCGGCAAGCAGTTTGTGGCATATGCGGAGTGGGGGAGAGAAGGATGCCCCCTTCAGGTGCGTGGGCAGGTTGTGAGCTCCAGTGATCTCCTTCCACATGCTAGTGGTGGTGAGAATAGCAGGCTTCTCCAGATATGCGGACCGATATTCTGGTGTCCTTGTATCTGCTCGTTGGCAGAAACCCATGATGACATTGAAGTCATCCAGCACAGTGGTCCGGTAGGCTCCATCCATCCAGTAGGAGACAGCTTGCGTTGGTGGCACTCCGGGAATTGTGGATGGCATTTCCATCATGTTGACAGAGGCAAGAAACTCCATTGTAGCAGTGCGATGGATTCGAGTAGATGGCTCACGGAGCAGAAAGTCCCATCCTATGTTGTGGATGAACCTTCTGACATCTTGCTCCCAGCCAAATGTAGCAAGGATCTCGAAATCTAGTCGCAGCATAGGATACCAGGCAAATTGTTGGATATTTGCCAGTCGTTGTTGATGCGCCTCTGCCATCATCATGCTGGTGACAGGAGTTCTTCTAGCAGCAGTCCTAGTGCGCTTTCTCCTGGACGAGGCTTCTCCACGCTCCATTGAGAGCTCTATTCTTTCAGGAATGCTAAAAATGTATAGAGAAGGAGGAAAAGCAAGATAGGAAGCTTGGAATGAGGTACCAAAGCTCAATCCCGCGCCCCACCTATATAGGCCACGCCAGGAGGTTTGGGACGACCGTCTGGGTTGGGACGACCGTCTCAAATGGCAAATTTGTTCATGGCCCAACCCCCACCTGAGACGCGCGTCTCAAACAAAAATTGGCACTTGGGACGGCCGTCTGGGCTTTGGGACGGCCGTCTCAAGCTTCTGAAGTGGATTTTTTAATTTTTTGAGTTAATTTTCGTGTTTTTTGATGAAATTGAAGATAGGATTCCCTTCATTTATGCTTTAATGCATGCAATGCTTCATGATATGCATTCTATGATCTATTTCAGTTAATATTTTGAAAGTTTTAACTGATGTGCTTTGACTTCGGGCGCATTCTCGCTGTTGTGCCTTTACGTCATCTTGCTTCTTGGTCAACAAGCTAAGCTGTATAAGTATGCCGATATGGACCTTTCTTGATATGGCCGAAGAGCTATTCTTTTGTTCGTAGGGTGACTGCCATGTCAATGCCCTCCTTCCTTTCCTTTGGGATTTCAACCTTCCTATTGATCACTATGTTTCCACATTCCCCTTTATTACTTGAATGCTTTATAGTGAAATGGTCAAGAGAAGAGAAAGAAAAGGATTTACAACAAGGGCTTGTGTTTTAGAGGGATATTTTTTCTGTAATAGGGTTTTCTGTAAGAATGGCTAGCCAGGGTTGGTTTGTATTTAGGCTAGTTTAGATAAACGTTTCATTCTTATGATGTGGCGTCGTTGTTTACTGATTTATGGCACCTTTTTGTGATTGACTAACTTCCCTAGTCCGCCCTTTCGGGTTTTCAGCGTAGGATGCTGTGCTTTTTGTCCTATCTTTTGTCTAGGTTTCCGTTTTGTATTTATTTTTTAGGAATACCTAGCGGACTTTTTGCAACCCTAACTTTTGCCCAGGCTACCCTTTATTATTGTTCGGGTCTCCTACCGGGTTTACCCTAACTTTTGCGCAGCCCCCTTTGTGGGTTTCCTGCCGGGTATTTTGCCCTTTTATTTTCTTGTCTTGGCCTTTGACCTTGACGGGCATTGCTTTTTGTATGTGTATATATATATATATATATATATATATATATATATATTTTTTTTTTTTTGCACAACATTATCGAAACTTGAATTTTATTGAGATAAATTTTATCCGTGTTTCTAGTTAATCAATAGTATATGACTTTGCTTTATGACGCGTTACTTATTCTGACGCAATTTGGAATAAAACGTTTATCTAAACCTTGTTTATTAAAATGGGGTATAGATACATTTAGTAAGAAAAGAAGCAGATAGTAAGAATAGCATTTTTTTGTAATTTCAGGCAAATATGTGCCCTAAAGATGCTCGAGGGTCGGGCATACCCCGAGGAGTGATCTCTAATAGTCACTAGGTTTACATCCCTTAGAATCAGAAGAAGGACACCTAATGACTAACGCTACCCTTTGCGCTAATTCCCCTCCTTTTCGGAATATCGTCTTCGAGGGGTAATACTTCCCTGTTTTCCGTATGGTTTGATCTTTCGTGGGGTCGTACCCTAAACCATACTTTAGAGGATTATCTTTGAAATCTGGTGGCTCTCTTATTCCTTGAGCATTCTTTCCGAGCCCCTATCCTGGGCGATATCCATATCTTTTCATCATATGGGCCACCTTCATGTTACTGGGGAGTCTTTCTATGTTGGAAATTTTGAGTGCTTGTAAAGATGTTTCAAGAGCCTCTTCAGCCGCATCCACATATGGCTGGACAGACGGTTTGCTAATCAGAAAGTCTTCTTCAGCTTGAACTGTGATGAGTTTATCATTTATCACAAACTTGACTTTCTGGTGGAGCGTTGAAGGTATTGCCTTAGCGCTATGAATCCAAGGTCTACCAAGGAGACAGTTGTATGCTGGCATGATGTCCATCACGTGGAAGTCTATATTGAAGATAGTAGGGCCGATTTGGATTGCTAGACTAATCTCTCCTACTACTTCTCGTCTTGATCCGTCAGAGGCTCGAATCACTGTATTACTCGGGCGCATGTGGGCTCCTTGCACTGTTATTTTGTTGAGTGTACTTTTAGGCATAACATTTAGGGATGACCCATTATCCACAAGTACTTTGGAAATGAGATATTCCTTGCATTTGACAGAGATATGCAAAGGCTTATTATGATTTGACCCTTCCAAAGGGAATTCTTCATTAGTGAAAGTAAGGTGATTATTGGTTGTAATATTACCAATAATTCCTTCAAACTTGTCTTGGGATATTGCATGCGGAACGAATGATTCATTCAAAACCTTTAACAGTGATTTTCGATGCGGTTCCGAACTCATGATGAGTGATAACAAAGTTATCTTTGCTGGAGTACGATTGAGTTGATCGATGATAGAGTACTCACTTTGTCTTATGTACTGGAGTAACTCATTTGTCTCCTCCTTGGATTCCTTTTCTTCTTCGGCCTTACTTTTCGCTTTCTCTTTAGTATTTTCTTGTAATTCCTTGGGGGAATATATTCTTCCACTTCGAGTCATGCCCCCAATACCGGCTATGTTGGAGATATCTTGATTATCTGGCAATTCTTCTGAGTATCTCCAAGGTACAGCTTTATTTGATTCATAAGGGAAAGGACGCGCTACGAATAAGCGTAAAGGCGTTATTGCTTCTTCCCTTTTAGTGTTTGGAATGATTAACGGTCCTTGTTTGTTATTGTCTTCAGATTTATTGACCGTCGTAGAGATTTTGATGACGAAAGGCTTCTTTTCCATTTTTCTGATTTGTGGAAAGCACATCAGTTAATCCTTTCTTTTTATTATCTTTATTTATTAAAACGAGGAGGGATATGTGAATGTATGCAATTTATGAATGCAATAGACAATTTAAGGAGAGAAAAATAAATCCTTTTATTAGAAAGTGTGTATCCTTCTATACAATGCTTTGAAGCAAGTGTTGACAAAAGCAAAAAAGCTTGAAGAATCCTATAGGTAAATTAGGCTTTCTTCGTAATTCGTCTTCATCTGTTATCACGTGATTTCTGAGCGTCTTGATTTGCTCAGATACCGCCCGGCTCATATCTTCACTATATCGACGAACCTCTTTTATCTTCTCTTCTTGATGAACGATCAAGGCATGCTGCTGATCAGACCTCTCTATTATTCGGTCTCTTTCAAGAAGTAATTGACCATACTGAGCTAATCCATCTTTTTCTTTCTCATGTAGCTCCTCTAGGTCTACTCTGTATTTCTCAGCGGTTTCCCACCACTTTTGTGCTTCTGACCGAGTATTTGCTAGGTCATCTTGTATTAACTTGATCGTTCTTGCCTGTTCTGCAAGCGTGCTCTCAAGATGTGCTATTTTGTCATTCATGTCCCGGAATAGACTATCTTGTTCAAGTCTCAGAATCTTCAACGCTTGTTTAGTCTCTTCCTGATAGTCAGCACAATCATTCTTAAGATGCTCTATTTCGTGGTCCTTCTTTCTACATTGCCTTTTTAGACCATCTATTATAAGGGTTGATTCTTGCTCTTTCTCTTCAAAAGCCCTTAGCTGAGCTTCCATGACTTCAACCCTCTTGTTTAAGGCATTGACCTGCAATTGTAGCTCTTCATTTGCTAACGTTTTAGTGAATGCAGCAGATGGTTGGGGTATCCCTCTATTTTTCCTCCATTCTTCATATTCATGGGATGTAGATACCTGAACCTTTCCGAGTTCTTTATCTCCCATATAGACTGGTCTTTCCCATGCTTTCCGGACAGCGGGTATTTCTTCAAAGCTATGGGAATAATGGCATAGACTCAGCCCTCTGAGCTCTTCTTGAGTTGGCGCGGTCTGGGTTCTCATAAGTTGTTTCATAGCCATCTTAGGAGAGTAGGCTATACAACCCCTGAGGCCTAGTAATGGTATGCTCAGGTAATCTCCACATCGTACGAGAATATAACCGGGTCGAAACCAAGGGCAGACCCAGGATATGTGCTCTAGGTTCCAGCTTTCTAACTCGGTTTTCCATTCTAGCACTTGACGATGCTGAAGAGGGATTTTTGAAAAACTCCTTAAAGGATCAGGAAATACGCCCATATGGCTTGATGCGTAGAAATGAGTAATACCCCACACGTATAGTAGTGAAGTGCAACATCTAAGTGTTTTTCCCTGTTTCTGTCGACAAAATTCTACTGAAAGCAGGGTGTCAGCAAGGATTGCAGGTATAGGACTCTTCGAGTATACATCCCAGGCAAAGAATGCGTCCATTGCAGCATGATCCACGATGTTCACATGGAATGGGAACAATATGATTTCGAACATTGCTAATGCTAGAGTTTTATTGAATGTAGACCAGTCCTTCTTTTCGACCAAAGAGACTAAATGGTCTTCTATTATAGCCATTTTCCAACCTCGGATATTCCCTTTCCCTCTAGGGTGGATTGATGAGGAGGCGGTCGTATAATAGTAGCAACCTTACTCACGACCGTATATACTCCTGAGCAAACGTAGACCCCAACTGACTGAGGCCATCTGACCATGAGTTCGTATTCTTCCAAGGTTGGTACTAAATCAAACTATGAGAACTCGAAACAGTGTAAACTGGGACTCCAGAAGTGGACCAATGCTCTAACACATATTGGATCAATGCTGATTTTCAGGAGGTCAAGAATTCTTCCGTAAGATTTCTCAAAACTAGCATAGACCTCCGACGGCATATATGTACACAAATGCTTTAACTTCTCTACACGGCATAGAAGGATCTCCACTTTCTTTAATTGTCTATTACTGGATCCCTCCATTATCTAGCAGAAATGAAAATGCATGATATGAGGATGAGTTTTTGTAAATGCATGTATGCAAGTGTTTGTTTTTCTAAGTATTATCATGTTTTATTCCTAATATGATGCATGATAGTACTTGGTTTTCTTGAAAAGGAAATTTATCTATATGAATGTTTATGGATTTTAATGAAGAGAGTCCTATTTTCCTCTCTTTTTATTTTTATGAACAAAAGGTGGTGTGAATTGTAAGGTTTTTTGCTAAGAATTTTTATTTTGTAACAAAGGTGTTTTTAATTTGTTTTTACATTTTTTTATGACCTTTTATCTCTTCTGTCGGTCAACGTGGCTACTTAGCTTGCAAAGAACCTGAAACCAGGCTAGCTTAACTGAAGACTGTCCGAGATAAAGGTCTTTATCTTATCACTTTTTGTGATTTTTAGGGTTTTTTCATTTTTTTGTTTGTTGTATGGTTACCCTATGCTAATGCATCAATACAAATGCAGCAAACAAATGCACACACAATTCATACATCCGCGAGCAGAGCCATGCTTATTTAATCACAAGGTAGGGTTTTCCTGCAGAAACGTGCTTGGTTTGGGTGGTTCTAACTGTTCTCACCAAGGCCAAAGGTCCCCAAGGTGCCCCCATTATAGGGACCTCTCAATCTCTCAGTCCTCGGGTCATGCACGGAACTCCGTGGCGACATCCTTAGACCAAAAGAAGAGAGTTATCACCTTGAGTTGGTGGTTTCCGACAACGGTTGTAGCCCCGTGTGCCAACAAGCCGGTCGTATCTGCCACCCACTCCCTATAGGTAATCACTCTTGCCCCCGGGTATAGAGGGACTGTTGTGTGCAAAGGTTTTGTGTGCAATTTATATTTCAAACAATTTGCAGAAGTAATCATACAGCAGTTATTAAAGCCATACAATAAAATACAGAAAAGGGTAAAGGCGTAATTTTAAATCTTTACTTAGTTTGAATTTATCCGTCACTAAATGGGATCAACTCTCTAGCTTCCCCAGCGGAGTCTCCATCTGTCGCCGCCGTCCGTTCCGACGTCCTGGGACGTCTCGAACATTAATGCGAGCGGTCGCGAAAAGATGGTTGAGATTCGCGTTTTTGTTTAAAACATGTTCATTGCTTCCGAGGTGCTCAACACTGAACTATCCTCTAATAGAAGCAAGGTTTTCGAAAAGGGTTCTTTTGGAGTCGCCACCAATGTTTTGACCATAAACATTGGAAAAGGAGAAAAAGGCATTGATTTTAATAAAAACCAACTTGGCCATTATAACCAGAGTCGGGTAAGGGAGTTAGTTACGTGTGGGGAAGGTATTAGCACCCCACAACGCCCCTTTCGGGTTCCCTATGACGGATTAATTCATTTAAGTAAAGATTATAAGAAATTACGCTATTACCCTCTTTTATTCGTACAGTTATTTAAATATGGCTATCTACATGGTTTTATCTACATTGCATACAGAAAGCAGTAAATAAAGCAGTAAAAGGGAAGAGAATTGAGAAGAACCTTCGAAGCAAGCTTTATATTATAAGTCCTTTATACAGAGGATGCTTTGCGACAATCCTTCGCTCTACAGCAACTCTCCTCTCAAATATAGACTCGACTCGACTAAGATTTCTAGAAGAATCGAATGTCGGAATACAAATTCCTTAACTGATTGTTACCTATTAAAGGCAATCAGAGAGATCATTCGAAGGAGGGAGAGAAGAAGACAAGTCTTGGAGTTGTCTGGTGTGTCTAGAATGACAAAATGAGGCTCCTATTTATAGATTTCGCGGCCTGGACATCTGGGACGGCCGTCTGGGTTGGGACGGCCGTCCCAACTGCACATTTTACACTGGGTCAATCTGGGACGGCCTGTTGTGTTTGGGACGGCCGTCCCAATTGAATTTGGGGGTTTGGGACGCGCGTCCCAAAGGTGAGACGTGCGTCTCACATGCAATTTTGGTGTTTGGGACGACCTGTTGTGTTTGGGACGGCCGTCCCAGTTTGGGATGGCTGTCCCAACCTGTTTTGGCCTGCCTTCGCGTTTTTGGGACCCCGGGAAGCTTTCCTTTCCTTTTTCCGACGTCGTTTGATGCCGATGTGTGTCCATTGAAGCTTTATCTTCATGTAGGAAGTCTTATTGGCCTTTATTAAAGTGTCGGGCGAGCTTTATCTCTGTGTAGGAAGTCTCCTTTGCCTTTATTGTGTGGATGGGTGACCTCCGTCTTATTGTGAGAAGTCTTCTTTTCTTTTATTTGGGAAGCCGGGTGAACTTTGTCTTTGTGTGAAATTCCCCTAGCTTTTATTTGAGAGGCCGGCAAAATTAGGGGTCTACAATGATATGCATCCTATGATCTATTTCAGTTAATATTTCGAAAGTTTTAACTGATGTGCTTTGTCTTCGGGCGTATTCTTGCTGTTGTGCCTTCATGTCATCTTGTTTCTTGATCAACAGGCTAAGCTGTACTGATTTGCCGTCATAGACTTTTTCTTGCTATTAGCCGAAGAGCAATCTTTTGTTCGTAGGGTAACTGCCATATCAATGCCCTCCTTCCTTTCCTTAGGGATTTCAACCTTCCTATTGATCACTATGTTTCCACATTCCCTTTTTATTACTTGAATGCTTTATAGTGAAATGGTCAAGAGAAGAGAAAGAAAAGGATTTACAACAAAGGCTTGTGTTTTAGAGGGACATTTTTTGTAATAGAGGTTTTTGTAAGAATGGCTAGCCAGGGTTGGTCTGTGTTTAGGCTAGTTTAGACAAGCATTTTATTCTTATGATGTGGTGTCGTTGTTTACTGTTTTATGGCGCCTTTTTGTGATTGATTAACTTCCCTAGTCCGCCCTTTCGGGTTTTCGGCCTAGGATGCTGTGCTTATGTCCTAACTTTTGTCTAGGTTTCCTTTTTGTATTTATTTTTTAGGAATACCTAGCGGACTTTTTGTAACCCTAACTTTTGCCCAGGCTACCCTTTATTATTGTTCGGGTTTCCTACCGGGTTTACCCTAACTTTTGTGCAGCCCCCTTTGTGGGTTTCCCGTCGGGTATTTTGCCCTTTTATTTTCTTGTCTTGGCCTTTGGCTTTGACGGGCATTTCTCTTTTTTGTATATATATATATTTTTTGCACAACATTGTCGAAACCTGATTTTATTAAGATAAATTTTATCCTTATTTCTAGTTAATCGATCATATTTGACTTTGCTTTATGACGCGTTGATTGTTCTGACGCATTTTGGAACAAAACGTTTATCTAAACCTTGTTTATTAAAATGGGGTATAGACATATTTAGCAAGAAAAGAAGCAGATAGTAAGAATAGCATTCTTTTGTAATTTTGGGGAAATGTGTGCCCTAGAGATGCTCGGGGGCCGGGCATACCCCGAGGAGTGATCTCTAATAGTCACTAGGTTTACATTCCTTAGAATTAGAAGAAGGACACCTAATGACTAACGCTACCCTTTGTGCTAATACCCCTCCTTTTCGGAATATCGTCTTCGAGGGGTAAGACTTTCCTGTTTTTCGTATGGTTTGATCTTTCGTGGGGTCGTACCCTAAACCATACTTTAAAGGATTATCTTTGAAATCTGGTGGTTCTTTTATTCCTTGAGCATTCTTTCCGAGCCCCTGTCCTGGGCGATATCCGTATCTTTTCATCATATGGGCCACCTTTGTATTACAGGGAGTCTTTCTATGTTGGCAATTTCGAGCGCTTGAAAAGATGTTTCAAGAGCCTCTTCAGCCGCATCCACATATGGTTGGACAGACGATTTTCTAACTAGAAAGTCTTCTTCAGCTTGAACTGTGACGAGTTTATCATTTGTCACAAACTTGACTTTCTGGTGAAGCGTTGAAGGTATTGCCTTAGCGCTATGAATCCAAGGTCTACCAAGGAGACAACTATATGCTGGCGTGATGTCCATCACGTGGAAGTCTATGTTGAAAATAGTAGGGCCAATTTGGATTGGTAGACTAATCTCTCCTACTACTTCTCGTCTCGACCCATCAAAGGCTCGAACAACTGTATTACTTGGGCGCATGTGGGTTCCTTGCACTGTTATCTTGTTAAGTGTGCTTTTAGGCATGACGTTTAAGGATGACCCATTATCCACAAGAACTTTGGAAATGAGATATTCCTTGCATTTAACAGAAATATGCAAGGGCTTATTATGATTTGACCCTTCTAAAGGGAGTTCTTCATTTGTGAAGGTAAGATGATCATTGGCTGCAATATTACCAATGATTCCTTCAAACTTGTCTTGGGATATGGCATGCGGAACAAATGATTCATTCAAAACCTTTAACAGTGCGTTTCGATGCGGTTCCGAACTCATTATGAGGGATAACAAGGTTATCTTGGCAGGAGTGCGATTGAGTTGATCGATGATGGAGTACTCACTTTGTCTTATGTACTGGAGTAACTCATCTATCTCCTCCTTGGATTCATTTTCTTCTTCGGCCTTATTTTTCACTTTATCTTTAGGAATATTATCTTTTAATTCCTTGGGGGAGTATATTCTTCCGCTTCTAGTCATGCCCCCAATATCGGCTATGTTGGAGATATCTTGATTGACTGACGATTCTTCTGAGTATCTCCAAGGTACAACTTTATTTGATGAATAAGGGAAAGGTCGAGGCACGAATAAACGTAAAGGCGTTATTGCCTCTTCCCTTTTATTGATTGGAATAACCAACGGTGCTTGTTTGTTATCATCTTTGGGTCTATCGACCGTTGTAGAGATTTTGATGACGAAAGGCTTCTTTTCCA
The DNA here is from genome assembly GCA_963425845.1 of Sphenostylis stenocarpa. Lineage (NCBI taxonomy): Eukaryota > Viridiplantae > Streptophyta > Magnoliopsida > Fabales > Fabaceae > Sphenostylis > Sphenostylis stenocarpa. Next base: position 32,606,080 of record OY731401.1, on the reverse strand, counting down.
TTTATTCTGATTTGCGGAAAGCACATCAATTAATCCTTCCTTTTTATTATCTTTATTATTAACATGAGGAGGGATGTATGTATGTATGTATGCAACTTATGAATGCAATAGACAGTTTAAGGAAAAAAAACTTTTTATTTCAACTAGAAAGTGTTTATCATTCTATACAATGCTTTGAAGCAAGTGTTGACAAAAACGGAGAAGCTTGAAGAATCCTATAGGTAAATTAGGCTTTCTTCGTAATTCGTCTTCAGCTGTTCTCACATGGTTTCTGAGCATCTTGATTTGCTCATGTACCGCCTGGCTCATATCTTCACTATATCGACGAGCCTCTTTTATCTTTTCTTCTTGATGCACGATCAAGGCTTGTTGTTGATCAGACCTTTCTATTACTTGGTCTCTTTCACAAAGCAATTGACCATACTGAGCTAATCCATCTCTTTCTTTATCATGTAGCTCTTTTAGGTCTTCTCTGTATCTTTCAGTGGTTTCCCACCACTTTTGTGCTTCTGACCGAGTTTCTGCTAGGTCATCCTGTATTGACTTGATCGTTCTTGCCTGTTCTGCAAGCGCACTCTCAAGATGTGCTATTTCATCATTCATGTCCCGGAATAGACTGTCTTGTTCAAGCCTCGGAATTTTCAATGCTTGTTTAGTCTCTTCTTGATAGTCAGCACAATCATTCTTAAGGCGCTCTATTTCATGGTCCTTCTTTTTACATTGCCTTTTTAGACCATCTATTATAAGGGTTGCTTCTTGCTCTTTTTCTTCGAAGGCCCTCAGCTGAGCTTCCATGACTTAAACTCTTTTATTTAAGGCATTGACCTGCACTGTAGATCTTCATTAACTAACGTTGTAGTGATTGTGGCAGATGGTTGGGGTATCCCTCTACTTTTCCTCCATTCTTCATATTCGTGGGATGTAGACACCTGAACCTTTCCAAGTTCTTTATCCCCCATATAGACTGGTCTTTCCCATGCTTTCCGGACAACGGATACTTCTTCAAAGCTATGGGAATAATGGCATAGACTCAGCCCTCTAAGCTCTTCTTGAGTTGGCACAGTCTGGGTTCTCATGAGTTGTCTCATAGCTATTTTAGGAGAGTAAGCTATACAACCCCTGAGGCCTAGTAATGGTATGCTCAGGTAATCTTCGCATCGTACAAGAATATAACCGGGTCGGAACCAAGGGCAAACCCATGATACATGCTCTATGTTCCAATTTTCTAACTCAGTTTTCCACTCTAAAGCTTGACGATGTTGAAGAGGGATTTTCGAAAAACTCCTTAAAGGATCGGGGAATACGCCCATGTGACTTGAAGCGTAGAAGTGAGTGACGCCCCATACATATAGTAATGAAGTGCAACATCTAAGTGTTTTCCCCTGTTTCTGTCGGCAAAAATCTACTGAAAGCAGGATATCAGCAAGAATTGCAAGTATAGGACTCTTAGAGTATACATCCCAGGCGAAGAATGCATCTATTGCAGCATGATCCACAATGTTCACATGAAATGGGAATAATATGATTCCGAACATTGCCAATGCTAGAGTTTTGTTGAAGGTAGACCAATCTTCCTTTTCAGCCAAAGAGATTAAGTGGTCTTCTATTATGGCCATTTTCCAACCTCGGATGTTCCCTTTCCCCTCTAGGACGGATTGATGAGGAGGCAGTCGTATGATAGTAGCAACCTTACTCACGGCTACATATACTCCTAAGCAGACATAGACCCCAACTGATTGAGGCCATCTAAGCATGAGTTCATATTCTTCTAAGGTTGGTATTAAATCAAACTGCGAAAACTCAAAGCAGTGCAGATTGGGATTCCAGAAGTGGACCAATGCTCTAACAAAAATCGGATCGATGCCGATTTTTAGGAGGTCAAGAATTCTTCCATAAGACTTCTCAAAATTAGCACTGACCTCCGGCGGCATATATGTACTCAACTGTCTTAACTTCTCTACACGGCATAGAAGGATTTCCACTTTCTTTAACTGTCTATTACTGGATCCCTCCATTATCTAGAAGAAATGAAAAATGCATGATATGAGGATGAGCTCTTGTAAATGCATGCATGTAAGTGTTTGTTTTTCTAAGTATTATCATGTTTTATTCCTAATATGATACATGATAGTACTTGGTTTTTCTTAAGGAACAAACTATCTATATGGATGTTTATGAAGTTTGATGAAGGGAGTCCTATTTTCTTCTCTTATTATTTTTATGAACAAAGGTTGTATTAATTGTAAGACCTTTATCAAGAATCTTTTTATTTTGTAGGAAGGAAATTTTTATGGCTTTAAATTGTTTTTATATTTTTTATGACCCTTGTCGCCGCCTCCCCGAAAACGGGGGCGCGGTCGGAGCGACGCGATGGTTTTTCGACTCTTCTTCTTCGATTTTCGCGTTTTTTATTGGTGGTTACAACGCCTTTAGGTTGTCCGATAACCGGGCTAACCTAGGGGTGAGGTTTTCAAAAGTATCCCTGAGTTGTCCGATAACCGGGCTAACCCAGGGATTTATTTAGTTGGGTTCTATGGAGTCGCCACCGATATTTTTACCATAAACATCGGAAAAGGGGTTTAAAAAGGCGTTGGTTTTCGAAAACCAACTTTGGTCATTAGAACCAGAGTTGGGTAAGGGAGTTAGTTACGTGTAAAGGAAGTGTTAGTTCCTTTACGACGCCCCTTTCGGGTTCCCTATGATAGGCTGGCTAATTTGAATAAATAATTAAACTGGAAAATAGCGCTTTTACCCTTTTATTATGCGGTATTTAAATTTATGACTACATGGCCCTAGCTTCTATTGCGTAATTTAAATGGCAGTAAAATAAATAGAGAGGGAGAATATGCACCTCCAAAGCAAGCTTTTATATTTCTTTAAAGAGAGGGTGCGTTTTGGCAACCCTTCACTCTACAACTCTCAGAAACTCCGGAAATGCCTCGGAGGGATTCTAAAGAAGATTTAGAGCGCTCAGTTTATGCCTAAAGACACTCAGAAACTCCGGAAATGCCTCGGAGGGATTCTTAGAGAGAGAAATTCTAGAGAGAAGGGAGAGTTATGCTGATTCTGTGTGTGGAAATGAGAGGGGGAGAGCCCCTATTTATAGTTTTTCGCGCCTGACAGGTCGAGACCGCCGTCTCCTCTGACAAGGTCGAGACCGCCGTCTGGAAAGTCCAGAACGCCGTCTCATTCGTGGCAAAGGGTCGAGACCGCCGTCTGGGAAATCCAGACCGCCGTCTCGACTAGGCGGGAATCGAGACCGCCGTCTGGAAAATCCAGACCGCCGTCTCGACCTTTGCAGGAATCGAGACCGCCGTCTGGAAAATCGAGACGGCGGTCTCGTCTTGGCGCTGAGACGAGACGGCGGTCCGGTCCTTCCAGATGGCGGTCTCGTCCCTTCGTGGCGAGAAACTTTATTTTCGGGCCAAAAAACCTTCCTATCTTGGTACGGGAGCCTAATAGTCTCTCCTAGTGGCTTGTTAGGCTTCGGCCGTCTTCAAATAGGAAGCTTTCTGACTTTATTCTGAGGTCGGGCAAGATTTGGGGTCTACAGCTGCCCCCCCCCTTTACCCGACCAGTCGACTGCTGGCCTTTTGTGCCGAGGTGATCGACTGGAGGGTAAAGGAGTTGACCCTCTTGCCCGATTTCCCTTCAGATACTCCGTCTTTGCGGCGGATGACCTTCTGGGGAGATGTGTTGTGCACTTCCAGGATGCTCCTTCGACGCGGTAGCTGACCCCTTCGGCTGATGAGTACGAACCCCCATCTGGTTTGACGAGTACTAACCCCCGCCCGGTAAGCCCCCTTTTGTAAGGCCTGATGAGTTTACACCCCCATCTGGTATTTGACCTCCGGATGCTCCTTCGACGCGGTAGCTGATCCTTCGGCTGACGAGTACGAACCCTCGTTTGGTTTTGGTGCCTCTGGATGCCCCTTCTTGCGGTGGCTGATCCTTTGGCGATGGTGGCGGCTTACTGATTCTGATCATGCGCCGTCTCCTTGGGGAGTGATTTCTGTGTTTGTGCACTTCCAGGATACTACTTCTGACGTAGCCGATCCCTTCGGTGGACACGTGGTAAAACCTCAGGATACTCCTTCTGACGGTAGCCGATCCTTCGGTTGATGGGTATAAACCCCCCATCAGACTGGTAGTTGCAGTCCGTTGTGTGGGACTGGATGGGTATGAACCCCCATCAGGCTGGTAAATGCAGTCCTGTTGTTGAGATGTGTTCTGTCTTTTTTTGTCTTTTCTGGAATTGTCGTCCGGTCTGTGCCGGGGATTCTGTTGGTGTTCGTCCAGCTTGTTGATTGCTGGGGATTCTTTGTTTTTGATCTTTCGTGGTGGTCATCCGACTTTGCTGGTTGTCGGGGATTTTTTGATAAGTGCCTCTTAGGTAGGCAGGAATCCTCTGGGGATTTGTTGATCTTGGTGACGCCTCTTGAGTAGGCGGATATCCTATTGAGTTTTTGGTAATGCCTCTGAGTAGGTAGATGCTTCATTTGGAGGTGAAGACTTTTGGTTTCGCTTCTTTGCCTCTGAATAGGCTAATGTCCCTTTCCGGGGAAATTGGCTCTCGCTTGCCAGATCTTGCCTATGCCTAGATGTGAGTTTGGAATTTGCCTTTGTCGTAGGCTCACTGGAGATGATCATTCTTTTTGATTGATCCACCGGGGAATTGGTTTCCTTCCCGGGGATCTAATTTTGATTTGCCCCTTGAGGGGATGGAGTTTTGACTCCTTGTTGGATGTTGTTGGTATGACATGGCTTTGCCGATACTTTTGTTCTATTTGGGGGAATGGAATTTCTGATTCCTCTTTTTTGTTGATTTTCCCTTTTTTCTGAGGTGACCCACTTTAGGGATTTGATTTCCTGGAAGTTAGGATTTTTATTTGATTTTGCCTTTTTCCACGATTTATCTCTTTTTTATCGCGGCTTCGAAATCTGGCCTTTTTTATTGGGATAATGCATGCGCCTTGTTACTTTTTAGTTTCTTTTTATGCATGCAGACTTTTTCTCTTCTTTTTGGGAGGGTCCACTAGGGATGACGTTTTATTTCTTTAGTGATCCACCAGAGAATTGACTTCTTGGGGATTTTTTCTTTTCTAGTAATGGGGTCTTGGCTCCTTGATTGATGTTGATGCGAGCTATATTCGTGAAGCTCTTATTCTACTGGGGGATGGAAATTTCTGATTCCTTTTTTGTAGAATTTTTTGGAGATCCACTTGAGGATTTTTATTCGGCCTTCTCTGTCATGGCCTTTTTGGACATCCGCTGGGGATGCAAGGGTTTTCTTCTTTTTTCCTTTTTTTTTGTTGAGCCCTTGTTGGTATGGAGACTGGACTCTTTTGATTGTTGATGATGGTGGGCTCTTGAAGCCTTTATTCTCCATTGGGGAGTGTGGAGGCGACTTTGGGTGAGTGTGCTCAATGACTCATGTGGTGATGCAGCTGAGTCGTGAGGTAATCTTTTTGTTTTGCCTCTGGAGTAGGCAAGGATCTTTTTTGGGGATGACTAAGCCTTTCCGTCAGCTTTTTATGATGTCTGATGATTGTGCCCTCTTTTATTGGGTGATGATTGGAGTTTTGGCTTCTGGAAGCTTCTGTTGACAACTCGCTCTTCTTTCTTGAGGGAGAGCACTGTGTGAAGACTTATTACTTTCTTGTGCCTTCTTTTCTGGGTAGAAGGATGGTAGCTGAAGCTCTTATTTCGATGAGCCGCTTGATTGACGACTTGTTCCATTTTCTTGAGGGCATTATTTGGAGACTCAGTCTCAGTGATCCTGTTTTCAATCACAAACATGGAGCTAGTCTCCTTATATGCATGAATGCTTTTCGTTTTTTTGTTATTTGTCTGAAGTAATTTTTATTTCTTTTATTTTTGTCTTGACAAAGCCGTTTTGTGCGACTACTTGTGTGTGGATGCCCTAAATGCAATCTATTCTTATTGATTGATGCATCTAGAAAAGTGACTGGCATTCTCTTGCTGGACTTTCATGATTATGATGAAAGACCCCTCTCTTTTGTTCATTTTTTGGTTTAGCCCTATCTTTTGCCTAGACCGCCCTTTTGGGGTTTTCGATCTAGCGGGCTGCCTTAATTTTTGCCTAGGATATCTTAGCGGGCTTTTTCCTTTTTTATGAATGCCCTAACTTTTGCCTAGACCGCCCTTTGCAGGTTTTCGATCTAGCGGGCTACCCTAACTTTTGCCTAAGAATCTCCTAGCAGACATTATTCTTTTTATTGTCATTTTTTCTTTCTCTTCTTTTTTTGAGAGATAGGAGCCTATCATATGCATGCAATGTTTGCGATATGCATCCTATAATACTATTTCAATTAAATTTTCAAAAGGATTAACCAATGTGCTTTTACTTCTGATGAGCTTCTGACGTTATGTGCTTTCGTTGACAGGGATAGGCTGTGCCAATTTCGTCGTCTCGATTTTTTCATGACCGAATAATGATTGTGTTGATAGTGGAGCGACTTGCCATGTCAGTGCGCCCCTTCCTTTCCTTGGGGATGTCAATCCTACTATTGATTACTATGTCCACATTTCCCTACTAATTACTAGAATGTCGTAGTAGTAAGGGTCAAGAGAAGAGAAAGAAGAGGATATTTAATTCAAAGGCTTGTGTTTTAGATTTGTTTTATTTTGACAAAAATGGTTTTTGTAAGCACGGCTAGCCAAGGTTGGTTAGAGTGTTTAGGCTAGTTTAGACAAACGTTTTGTTTATGGAGTGGCGTCTTATTCTATGGCGCTTGCTATGACTGATTGACTTCCCTAGTCTGCCCTTTGGGTTTTCAGCTTAGGATGTTGTGTTTTGTTTTGTCCTATCTTTTGTCTAGGTTCCTTCTTTTTGTATATTTTCGGGGAATCTTAGCGGACCTTATTTTGTAACCCTAACTTTTGCCTAGGCTACCCTTTATTTTTGTTCGGGTGTCCTACCGGGTTGACCCTAATTTTTGCGTAGCCCCCTTCGGTAGGTTTCCTACCGGGTATCTTGCCCTCTCTTTTTTGGCCTTTAGCTTTTATGGGCTTCTTTTGATTTTTTTTCTTTTTGCACAACATTGTCGAAACACGGCTTTATTTATGACGAAGTAAAACTTTATTTTGTGTTTCTAGTCAATCAGTGGTGATGAGTGGTTTGATTATTTTGACGATGGCGCATTTTGACGCATTTTTGAAACGTTTGCTTAAACATGGTTATTAATGAGGTTCAGACATTAATAGCAAGAAGAGAAGCAGATAGTAAGAATGACATTCTTTGTAATTAATAGGGAAATATGTGCCCTACAATGCTCGGGGGTCGAGCTAGCCCCGAGGAGTAATCTCTAATAGTCATTGGATTTATAAACCCTAAGAATCAGAAGGAGAACACCTAATGACTAGAGTCGCTTTTGACGCTTGAACCCCTCTACCCGAGAGAATCTGATTTGAGGTGCAGAGGGGAGACTTACCTTTTCTCTGTGCAGCTTGTTCCTTTGTAGGATTATGCTTCAAAGGATTGTCTTTAAAATCTGGTGGTTCCCTTATTCCTTGAGAGTTTCTAATGAGCCCTTGGTTTGGGCGATATTTATATTATGTGAGTCACCTTCATATTGTTGGGGAAGTCTTTTCATATTGGCAAAAGATATTTCAAAGGTCCTCTTCAGCCGCATCCATTCAAGGTAGGGCAAACGACTCACTGATCTGAATGTCGTCTCTAGCTCAAACTGTGACTAGCTTGTCGCCTACCCTGAGTTTGTCTCTTTGGCGGAGCGTCGTGAATTTCCTCAGCGTCGTGAATCCAAAGTCTCTTCAATTTCCTTTTTGGATTATGTTTTTCTTTGGTCTTTTTATTTTTTCTTTATTCTTGGGAGCATTGCCTTATAGCTCCTGGGGGTGTAGATTCTTTCACTTCTAATTTTGCCCCCGAATGTTGGCTATGCTGGAGATATCTTCATTAATGGAAGAAGTTTCTACGTATCTCAATGGTACAATTTTATTTTATGTATGGGGTGAACGAATATAACGACATCCTTGCCCCCTCTTCCTTATTAACTTTGATACCCAACGGTTGAGGCTTATTATCCTCCTTGGGCGGATCAACCATTGGGGAGAACTTGATGACGAAAGGCTTACTCTCCATCTTATTCCGATTCATGGAAAGCACATTGACTAATCCTTTCTTTTTATTATCTTATTATTATTAAAGTGAGAATGAATGCGATTTATGAATGTAATAGACGTCTAAAGAGATGATGAAAACAAACAATTTTATTTATTTCATCTAGACAGTGTACATTCCTTAATGCAATGTTTCGAAGTACATTTTTTTTTAAAGCGGAGAAGCCTAAATGAACCCATAGGCGGGTAAATATTTCTATTCAAATTTTTCTTTTTGACTTCCTGTGTATGGCATGCGAATGCTTTATCCTCTTCACATGGTATTAAGGAATGTCCACTTTCTTGACTGTCTATTATTAAATGCATGAGGCTGAAGCTTGATGGATGCGTGTATGCAAGTGTTTGTTTTTTCCTAAACATTATCATGTTTATTTTCTAACATGACGTATGATAGTGTTTGGGATTTTTGTGTTTTCTTTTTTTTGGTATGCGGATGAGGGCATGAAGAATACCAGCCGCTTTCTAGAATGTAAAAAGATTTTATTGAATGATATATGAGATGGATATTCCTTAAGACAATGGCTTAGGTATCCTCCTTAAAGCTTATGCTTTGTGGGGTATCCTACCCACCTTGGTGTAATGGTTCCTTTCCCATCACAGACTTGACAAGTATAATGGGGGTCACCATCACACCTTAGTACAAAAGGGCAGTAGATGTTCAAAGTGGCATAACTTTTGACTGGGTTGTCCGATTTGGACGCACAACATGTCAAAATGAAGAGAAAAGGGTGAAGAACCAAGCTGCAAATGCCAAAGGCGATTTGGCCCAGTAATTTTCCCAAAAAACGTCTCTAAGACCCATTTTTTAGGGGTTTATTAAAATGATGCGTATGCATACTTTCCTTATGCATTCATTTTCTCTCTTGGTTTTTCCACTTATGAATGATATGAATGATACGACTTTGTCAAAATTATTTTTATAAATGTTTTGATTTTGTTTATTATTATTTTATTTATTTTGGATTTATTTTGATTTTTATTGCTTTTTATTTTATAGCCTTTTATCTCTTCTGTCGGAACTGCGTGGCTACTTAGCTTGCAAAGAACCTGAAACCAGGCTAGCTAAAAGGCAGACTGTCCGAGATAAAATGTGGCTTTATGCAAAAAAATCTTTTAGCGTCCCTTATCTCTTCTGTCGGAACTGCGTGGCTACTTAGCTTGCAAAGAACCTGAAACCAGGCTAGCTAAAAGGCAGACTGTCCGAGATAAGAGTGTTTTTTGCAAAAATATTTTTTGTGATTTTTTTTGTAGTTTTTTCTGTTGTTTGGTTATGCTATGCAATCAAATGCAACAAACAAATGCACATACAATTCACTCCTCCACGAACAGGCGAGAAGTCGTTTTAATCACGAGGTAGGGTTTTCCTGCAGAAAAGTGCATTGGCGAGGGTTGGTTCTAACTGTTCTCACCAGGCTAAGGCCCCCAAGGTGCCCCCATTATAGGGTCCCCACTCTCCAGCCGTCCAACCATGCTCAGCACTAATGCCAGAGTCGGTCTTGTTGCCAAAAGAGGAAGGTTATCACCTTGAGTGGTGGTTTCCGATCACACTGGTGGGCACAAGGTCCTAACTACAGCGAACCGTACCTGCCACCCACTCCCTATGGTTATCTCACTTGCCCCCGGGTATAGAGGGAACTGTAGTGTGCAAGGGTTTGTGTGCAGTTTATATTTCAATCAATTGCGTAAGTATAAACAAGCAACAATTATTTGAAAGCCAAACAATAAAGCATGTTATAATACAAGGCAGGGTAAAAGCGCTATTTTCTTGGTTTAATTATTTTTAAGCCAGCCCATCACTACATGGGATCAACTCTCTAGGCTTCCCCAGTGGAGTCGCCATCTGTCGCCGCCTCCCCGAAAACGGGGGTGCGGTCGGAGCGACGCGATGGTTTTTCGACTCTTCTTCTTCGATTTTCGCGTTTTTTATTGGTGGTTACAATGCCTTTAGGTTGTCCGATAACCGGGCTAACCTAGGGGCGAGGTTTTCAAAAGTATCCCTGAGTTGTCCGATAACCGGGCTAACCCAGGGATTTATTTAGTTGGGTTCTATGGAGTCGCCACCGATATTTTTACCATAAACATCGGAAAAGGGGTTTAAAAAGGCGTTGGTTTTCGAAAACCAACTTTGGTCATTAGAACCAGAGTTGGGTAAGGGAGTTAGTTACGTGTAAAGGAAGTGTTAGTTCCTTTACGACGCCCCTTTCGGGTTCCCTATGATAGGCTGGCTAATTTGAATAAATAATTAAACTGGAAAATAGCGCTTTTACCCTTTTATTATGCGGTATTTAAATTTATGACTACATGGCCCTAGCTTCTATTGCGTAATTTAAATGGCGAGTAAAATAAATAGAGAGGGAGAATATGCACCTCCAAAGCAAGCTTTTATATTTCTTTAAAGAGAGGGTGTGTTTTGGCAACCCTTCACTCTACAACTCTCGAAACTCCGGAAATGCCTCGGAGGGATTCTAAAGAAGATTTAGAGCGCTCAGTTTATGCCTAAAGACACTCAGAAACTCCGGAAATGCCTCGGAGGGATTCTTAGAGAGAGAAATTCTAGAGAGAAGGGAGAGTTATGCTGATTCTGTGTGTGGAAATGAGAGGGGGAGAGCCCCTATTTATAGTTTTTCGCGACTGACAGGTCGAGACCGCCGTCTCCTCTGACAAGGTCGAGACCGCCGTCTGGAAAGTCCAGACCGCCGTCTCATTCGTGGCAGAGGGTCGAGACCGCCGTCTGGGAAATCCAGACCGCCGTCTCGACCTTTGCAGGAATCGAGACCGCCGTCTGGAAAATCGAGACGGCGGTCTCGTCCTGGCGCTGAGACGAGACGGCGGTCTAGTCCTTCCAGACGGCGGTCTCGTCCCTTCAGGGAGAGAAACTTTATTTTCGGGCCAAAAAACCTTCCTATCTTGGTACGGGAGCCTAATAGTCTCTCCTAGTGGCTTGTTAGGCTTCGACCGTCTTCAAATAGGAAACTTTCTGACTTTATTCTGAGGCCGGGCAAGATTTGGGGTCTACAACCCTTTATCTCTTCTGTCGGTCAACGTGGCTACTTAGCTTACAAAGAACCTGAAACCAGGCTAGCTTAACTGAAGACTGTCCGAGATAAAGGTGGTCTTATCTTATCGCTTTTTAATTTTTAGGGTTTTTCATTTTTTGTTTGTTATATGATTACCCTATGCTAATGCATCAATACAAATGCAGCAAACGAATGCACACACAATTCATACATCCATGAGCAGAGCCACGCTTATTTAATCACGAGGTAGGGTTTTCCTGCAAAAACGTGCTTGGTTTAGGTGGTTCTAAACTGTTCTCACCAAGGCCAAAGGTCCCCAAGGTGCCCCCATTATAGGGACCTCTCAATCTCTCAGTCCTCGGGTCATGCACGGAACTCCGTGTCGACATCCTTAGACCAAAAGAAGAGAGTTATCACCTTGAGTTGGTGGTTTCCGACAACGGTTGTAGCGCCGTGTGCCAACAAGCCGATCGTATCTGCCACCCACTCCCTATAGGTATTCACTCTTGCTCCCGGGTATAGAGGGACTGTTGTGTGCAAGGGTTTTTGTGTGCAATTTATATTTTAAACAATTTGTAGAAAATAATCATACAGCAATTATTAAAGCCATACAGTAAAATATACGGAGGGTAAAGGCGTAATTTCAAATCTTTACTTAGTTTGAATTTTATCTGTCACTAAATGGGATCAACTCTCTAGCTTCCCCAGTGGAGTCGCCATCTGTCGCCGCCGTCCGTTCTGACGTCCAGGGACATCTTGAACGTTTATGCGAGCGGTTGCGAAAAGATGGTTTAGACTCACGTTTTATGTTTAAAATATGTTCATTGCTTCCGAGGTGCTCAACAACTAAACTATCCTCTAATAGAAGCAAGGTTTTCGAAAAAGGGGTTCTTTTGGAGTCGCCACCAATGTTTTGACCTTAAACATTGGAAAAGGAAAAAAGATGTTGATTTTAATGAAAACCGCACTTGGCCATTATAACCAGAGTTGGGTAAGGGAGTTAGTTACATGTGGGGAAGGTGTTAGCACCCCACAACGCCCCTTTCAGGTTCCCTATGACGGATTAATTCATTTAAGTAAAGATTACAAGAAATTACGCTATTACCCTATTTTATTCATACAACATTTAAATATGGCTATCTACATGATTTTATTTACATTTCATATATAAAGCAGTAAATAAAGCAGTAAAAAAGAAGAGAATTGGAAAGAACCTCCGTAGCAAGCTTTGTATTGCAACTCTTTTACAATAAGGACGCGTTTCGGCGATCCCTCGCTCTACAATGACTCTCCTCTCGAATACAAGATCGACTCGACTAAATTTTACAGAAGAATCGAATGCCGGAATATAATTCCTTAACTGATTATTACATATTTAAGGCAATCAGAAAGATCATTCGAAGGAGGGAGAGAAGTAGACAAGTGCTCTGAGTTGTCTGGAGTGTGTAAAATGAGCAAATGAGCCTCCTATTTATAGTTTTCGCAGCCTGGCACCTCGGGACGGCCGTCCGGGACTCAGAAAATAGGGATGAGTGTCTCAGGGAGTTGGGACGACCGTCTGGACTTTGGGACGGCCGTCCCATTTGAAATTTTGGCTTGGGACGGGCGTCTCACCTGTCCTAGGTTATTTGGGACGGCTGTCTGGACCTGTTTTGTCCAATTTTTGTGTTCTGGGACCCCAGGAAGCTTTCCTTTCTTGATTCGGACGTCGTTTGATGCCTGTAGATGCCCGTTGAAGCTTTATCTTCATATAGGAAGTCTTCTTGGCATTTATTGAGATGCCGGACAAATTTTATCTTCGTTATAGGAGGTCTCCTTAGCCTTTATTGAGTAGCCGAGCGAGCTTCGCTTTGTTGTAGGAAGTCTCCTTAGCTTTTATTGAGAAGCCGGGCGAACTTTCTCTTTATGTGAAGTTTCCCTAGCTTTTATTGAGAGGCCGGGCAAAATTAGGGGTCTACAGGCCCCTATTTATAGGGATCCAGGCCTGGAAAAGGTGGACGGCCGTTTGGACAAAGCGGACGGCCGTCCATGGAAAAAAGTGGCCATGGACGGCCATCCATGCAGTGTGGACGCCCGTCCATGGCAACTTTTGGCCATGGACGGCCGTCCAAGCTAAGTGGACGGCCGTCCATGGCCTTAAAGTGGCCATGGACGGCCATCTGCCTGTTCTGGACGGCCATCCGCTTGTTCTGGACGACCATCTACTGTCTCCGACGAATTTCCCGATTTTTAATGCCTCTAAAAACCCTTCCTATCCTAAATGGAACCTAGAACAAGCTACTAGGGACTTGATAAAGTCTTAACCATATTAGAAACAGGCAATCTTCAGCTTTACTAGGGGGTCAGACAAGATTTGGGGTCTACAGAGCTTTAGTAGTGTTTTAACCTAGAACAAAGTGGACGGCCGTCCATGGTTCAAAATTAGGGTGGACGACCGTCTGGTCATCATGGACGACCATCCAGGGCTCAAAATTAGGGTGGAAGGCCGTCTGGTCGTCATGGATGGCCGTCTGGATACTCTAGACGGCCGTCTGGACACTCTGGATGACCGTCTGGACACTGGATGGCCATCTGCATGTTCTGGATGGCCGTCTGGACACTCTGGATGGCCATCTGCATGTTCTGGATGGCCATCTGGACGCTCTGGATGGCCATCTGCATGTTCTGGATGACCATCTGGACGCTCTAACAAAATTTTATTTTATTTTTTATTTTCTCAGAAAACCCTCCTTTTCCTAAATGAAGCCTAGTAAACACTACTAAGGGCCTTATGAAGCCTTATTCATCTTTGGAATGGAGGATTTCTAGTCTTTATTGGAGAGCCGGGCAAGATTTGGGGTCTATAGCTGCCCCCCCCCCCCTTTACCCGAACAATTGACTATGGGTTAACGTACCATGAGGTCAATTAGCGGGTGAAGGAGTTAACCCTCTTGCCCGGTTGTCTTCTGGATGCTCCTCTTGCTGTGGAGGCTGACTCTTCAGACAATATGCTGTGAGGCTTCAGGATGCTCCTTCAGTGCGATAGCTGACCCTTCGACTGACACATAGAGAATTTCGGGATGCTCCTTCGATGCGGTAGCTGACCCTTTGGCTGTGGTGGCGGCTTACTGTTTCCGATCAAGTGCCGGTTTTGCCTGTGCGCAAGTCTTTGTCTTCAGGTCTTTCACTTTCCCAAAGTGGTGGTGGCGGCTTACTGTTTCCGATCATGCGCCGATTTTGCCTGTGTGCAGGTCTTTGTCTTCAGGTCTTTCCCTTTCCCAAAGTGGTGGTGGCGGCTTATTGTTTCCGATCATGCGCCGGTTTTTCCTGTGTGCAGGTCTTTGTCTTCAGGTCTTTCCCTTTCCTGAAGTGGTGGTGGCGGCTTACTGTTTCCGATCATGCGCCGATTTTGCCTGTGTGCAGGTCTTTGTCTTCAGGTCTTTCCCTTTCCCGAAGTGGTGGTGGCGGCTTACTATTTTCGATCATGCGCCAGTTTTGCCTGTGTGCAGGTCTTTGTCTTCAGGTCTTTCCCTTTCCCGAAGTGGTGGTGGCGGCTACTCGTTTCCGATCATGCACTCGGTTTTGCCTATGTGCAGGTCTTCATCTCGAGTCTTTCCCTTTCCCGAAGTGGTGGTGGCGGCTTACTGTTTCCAATCATGCGCCGGTTTTGCTTGTGTGCAAGTCTTTGTCTTCAAGTCTTTCCCTTTCCCGAAGTGGTGGTGGCGGCTTACTGTTTCCGATCATGCGCTGGTTTTGCCTGTGTGCAGGTCTTCATCTTCAGGTCTTTCCCTTTCCCGAAGTGGTGGTGGTGGCGGCTTACTGTTTTCGATCATGCGCCGACTCCATGGGGAGTAATTGTTCTTGACTTTTTTGTAGTCATCTGGTATTGCGGGGATTCTTCGCTTTTGGATTTTTCTTTAGTCGTCTAGCTTCTTGACTGCTGGGGATTCTTGGTGAATGCCCTTGAAGATATGACTGTGAAGATTGCATCTGCCGTAGGCTCGCTGGGTGTAATTTCTTCTTTTTGGCGATCCACCAGAGATTTGGTTGACTCCTTGGGGATCAGATTTTGATAGTCCTTTGGGGGAATGGGGTCACGACTCCTTAATTGTTATGGGTATGAGCTGGCTTCGTCAAGCTCTTATTCTGCTGGGGAATTGGAATTTTTTATTTTTTTTCTTTTTCTTCAATCGTCCAACTTGTTAGTGGTTGCCGGGGATTTTGATGATTGCCTTTTGGTGTAGGCAGGAATCCGTTGGGGATTTATTGGCCTTCCATTGTCATGGCCTTTTCTTCTTGGGCATCCGTTGGGGATGGAGGGTTTTCTTTTTGGTGATCCACCAGGGAATTAGCTAACTTCCTGGGGATCCGATTTTGATGTTGATGTGAGTTGACCTTTGTGAAGTTCTTATTCCAATGGGGGATGTGGACGAGACTCTGAATGAGTGTGTTCGATGACTTATGTGGGGGTGATGCTGAGCCGTGTGGAATTATTTTGTTTGCCTCTGGGTTAGGCAATGATCTGCTTGAGGGTAGAACCTCTCTTGGGGACCTGTTTTGGGTTGCTTTTTGTTTTCAAACACAAACATGGAGCTAGTCTCCTTTTATGCATGAATGATTTCCGTTTTTTGGTCATTCATCTGAGGTGGTTTTTTTTTTTGATAGAGTCGTATTGTGCAGTTATTTGTGTGTGAATGCCCTAAATGCAGTCTTATTCTTTATTTGGTGCTTCTAGAAAGTGATTGGCATTTCCTGCTGGACCTTCGTGATTATGCTGATGGGCTCTTCTTTCATTCGTCTTCTTTTTATTAAGCCCTATCTTTTGCCTAGACTGCCTTTTTGGGGTTTTCGATCTAGCGGGCTTCCTTAATTTTGCCTAGGATATCTTAGCGGGTTTTGACTCTTTTTCTTTCCTTATGCTTTCTTGTATTGCATGATTAAGATTTATTCAACACAGAGGCATTTTCATAATTTGGTCAAGAGAAAAGAAATGAAAGACAATTTTATTGATATGAACAAATAGTTTATTTCTTACAGATGGATTTACAAAGGGATTTAGAAGCATGGCTGGCCAAGGTTGGCTACACTGTATAAGCTATAACGATCATGCCTCTGACATTTGCCCCCCTGGTCCTCCTAGTTACCTTAGTTGAGATGCTCGAGCCCGGAGTGAACACAATGCAGAGGTTGCCCGCTTTTGGAAGGACGCTACCTTAGTCGCCTTGCGGTTTTCGCCTAAGGTAACCATTTCTCTTTTTATTTTATTTTTGTTTTTTGAAGCCTCTAAGTTTTGCCTAGGACGTGTCCTAGCGAGGTGTGTGGATCCTAACTTTTTCCCAGGACGCCCTTTTGCGGATTTTCATCCTGATGGATCATGAGCAATGCCTTCAAGCATGATACTTCTTCACCGCATCTGAATTAACTGGGTGTCGCGGTTCTTCTCCATCCATGTTGGTGAGGATAAGAGCTCCTCCTGAGAATGCTCGCTTGACCACAAAGGGTCCCTCATAATTTGCCGCCCATTTTCCGATTCTGTCCTTCTGGGCCAGAAGCAGTTTCTTTATTACTAGATCCCCCTCGTGATAAGTGTGGGGGTTGACCTTTTTGTCGTAAGCCCTTTTGATTTTCTTTTAGTAGGCTTGTCCATGACATATGGCGTCCAATCGTTTCTCTTCGATTAGGTTCAATTGATCATACCGATTTTGGACCCATTCTGCTTCTGTCAACTTTGCTTCCATGATGACTCGTAGGGAGGGTATTTCAACTTCCACTGGTAGTACGGCCTCCATGCCGTACACAAGGAAAAACGGAGTGGCTCCTGTGGAGGTCCGTACGGAAGTTCGGTATCCGTGTAGGGCAAAGGGTAACATTTCGTGCCAGTCTCTATATGTTAATACCATCTTTTGGATGATTTTCATAATGTTCTTGTTGGCTACTTCTACTGCACCGTTCATCTTGGGTCGGTATGGAGAGGAATTGTGATGTTGAATTTTAAAGTCCTGGCATAATTCCTCCATCATCTTATTGCTCAGATTGGTCCCATTGTCAGTAATAAGACGATGGGGGATGCCATACCGACACAGGATATTTTTCTTGACGAAGGTGGTCACTACTTTCTTGGTCACATGTGCGTAGGACGCTGCTTCTACCCATTTGGTAAAGTAGTCGATGGCCACTAGGATGAAGCGATGTCCATTGGACGCTTTGGGTTCGATGGGTCCAACAACATCCATGCCCCACATGGAAAAAGGCCATGGTGTAGCCAGGACGTTGAGGGGTGTCGTTGGGACATGAACATTGTCAGCGTAGACCTAGCATTTATGACATCGCTTGGCGTATTGATGACAATCACCTTCCATCATGGACCATAAGTATTCTGCCCTTAGGATCTTTTTTGCCATGACATGCCCTGGCATGTGGGTTCTGAAGGCTCCTTCATGAATTTCCTTAATCAGGGTTTGAGCCTCTTCGTGGTCTACACACCTCAACAGGCTGGAGTCAAAATTTTTCTTATAATGGGTTCCTCCAATCAGCGTGAACCCCATAGCTCTCTTCCGAATGGTCCTTTTGTCGTTATCATTAATTCCCTCGGGATACTCACCCTTTGTGAGGTATCGTTTGATGTCATGATACCAAGGGGATTTGTCTTCCTCGCTAGTTACTGCCATACAAAAAGCTTGTTTATCATGCAGCCTTATTTGGATGATCGGTATCTCTCGTTCTTGATCTAAGGCGAACATGGATGACAAAGTAGCGAGGGCATCTGCAAACTGATTGTCTTCTCGAGGGATGTACTCAAAAGTGACGTTTTCCATCCTTGAAACCATATTTCGGATGTACTCTAGATATGGAATTAATTTAGAATTTCTGGTTTCCCATTCCCCCTTCAGTTGGTAGATGACAAGGGATGAGTCACCGAAAACTTTGAGCTTGGTCACCCCATGATGTAGAGCTGCTTGGCATCCTAGGGCGCAGGCTTCATACTCAGCCATGTTATTGGTGCAGTTGAAATTTAGCCTGGCTGTCACCGGGATGTACTTCTTTTCGGGGGATATTAAAACAACCCCTATCCCATGTCCTAGCATGTTCGAGGCTCCGTCGAAGAACATAGTCCATGCATCGTCTTCGGGTACATCATGTTGGATATGCATGATGTGTTCGTCTGGAAAATCGTCTTGTAGGGATTGATATTCGTTTGTTGATCCGTGTGCTAGGTAGTCTGCTAGGGGACTACCTTTGATAGCTTTTTGGGTGACATAGATGATATCAAATTCTGAAAGGAGTACTTGCCACCTAGCTATTCTTCCAGTCAGGACGGGTTTTTCAAATAGGTATTTGATTGGATCCATTTTGGAAACCAACCAAGTTGTATGCCTAATCATATACTGCCTGAGACGCTGAGTTGCCCATACCAATGCACAACAAGTTTTTTCAAGTGGTGTATAACGAGTCTCATAGTCTAGGAACTTTTTGCTGAGGTAGTATATGGCTTGTTCTTTCTTCCCCGTATCATCTTGTTGACCGAGCACACATCCCATAGATTCATCGAGTACCAATAGATAAAGAATCAGAGGTTTTCCTTCAACGGGAGGCACCAATACCGGTGGATTGGTTAAGAACAACTTAATTTTCTCAAAAGCTTGTTGACAATCTTCGTTCCAAACTGTTGGTTGGCTCTTGCGCAACAGTTTGAAAATGGGTGCGCATTTGTCTGTGAGTTGTGCGATGAACCTTGCTATGTAGTTAATCCGGCCAAGAAATCCTCTGATCTCTTTTTCAGTTTCCGGTGGGGACCTTTCTAAAATTGCCTTTATTTTGTCGGGGTCTACCTCTATTCCCTTTTTGCTAACGATAAACCCAAGTAGTTTACCCGACCGTACTCCAAATGTACACTTGGCTGGGTTTAGCTTCAGTTGGTACTTCCGAAGTCGATCGAATAATTTCCTCAAATAGAGGATGTGGTCCATTTTGTTCTTGGATTTGGTAATCATGTCATCCACATAAACTTCAATTTCTTTATGGATCATGTCATGGAATAATGTTACCATGGCTCTTTGATAGGTAGCCCCTGTGTTCTTGAGTCCAAAAGGCATGACTCTGTAACAAAATGTTCCCCACGATGTGATGAAGGAAGTTTTTTCTCTATCTTCGACGACTAGCTTAATCTGATTATACCATGCATATCCATCCATGAAGGAATAGAGTGTGTTCGTGACGGTGTGATCCACCAACGTATCAATGTGTGGTAAGGGAAAATCGTCCTTTGGACTTGCTCGGTTAAGATCCCTGTAATCTACACACACTCTGATTTTCCCATTCTTTTTCATGACTGGCATGATGTTTGTCAGCCATTCAGGGTATTTGGACACAATCAGGAAATTAGCGTCTAGCTATTTCTGTACTTCCTCCTTAATTTTCAAGGACCAATCGGGTTTCATCCTTCTTAGCTTTTGCTTTATTGGCCGGAAACCCTCTTTCAATGGTAGTTTATGCTCCACTATGCTTTCGTCGAGTCCAGGCATGTCATGGTAAGACCAAGCGAATACGTCTACATATTCTTCCAATAACCAAATTAACCCTTCCCTGATGTCACTATCGATTTGGGTGCTGATACTCACTTCCTTCTTATCGTCCTTTTGTCCCAAATTGACAGTCTCTGTCTCTTCCTGATAAGGTTGTATGGAGTGAGATTCTCTTTCCAGCAATCTTTGCATGTCCGGAGAAATGGTCTCCTGCTTACTGTCGGATTCGACCCATTCGCCTTCGGCTTCTGGATTCCACAGAAATCCATCAATCACAGACATGATCGTTTTAAGGGTTCTGTTTTAGGTATAGATTTTATTATTCAGTTGTTTTGAAAGAATAATAAATAGAAGAGGGAAAAGAATAAATGTGAATATGGATGAAAAATGCCTCGTGTATTGAAATAAAGGAAGAGGTACAAAATGCCCTTTTAGTCGATGATCTCACGGCCACGGGCTGGGACCGCAAGACATATAAAGAAAGCTTTTAAAGAAAGAAAGAAAAAAAAAAGACATAACCCTAACAGCTGGTCCTTCCTATCCAACCCTATCACTCTGGTTGCGACAGAGGCTTGACTTCTATGCTGGGGGCTAGAGCATCAAAGGTGACCCATCCGACATCTATTAAATCTTGAACCTTATATTTTAAGGCCCGACAATTCTCTACCGAGTGCCCGGGAGCGCCTGAGTGGTAAGCGCATTTCTCATTGGGCTTATACCACTCAGGGTAAGGTGGGTCTACCTTTCTTGGCGGGACGTATGCCAGGAGCTTGGCCTCCACCAGTTTGGGCAGTAAACTCCCGTAAGAGGTTGGAATGGGAGTGAGCTTCTTTTCTTGCCTCTGGGATTGCCTAGCTGGCTTCGAAGAAGAGGAAGGAGTGTTGAGGTTGATGGCGTTTACGTTCTCTTCCTTCTTCCTGCCCAGGGTTTTCTTGAATGATGCGTTGGAGGAAGAAGGTTGTGCTATCCTTCCACTCTTCAATCCCTGCTCCACCCTTTCGCCTATGGTGACCACGTCTGCAAAGAGGGTTGACGTGTTCCCTATCATTTTGTCGTAATAGGGTCCATTCAATGAGTTGATGAACATAGACACGGTCTCCTTGTCTGATAGCGGAGGCTCCACTTGGGCGGCCAGTTCCCTCCATCGCTGGGCATACGCTTTAAAGGATTCGTCGCCTCTCTTGTTCAGTGTTTAGAGATCTGACCTATCGGGGGTCAGATCGATGATGTACTTATAGCGGCGAAGAAAGGCGTCTGCCAGCTGCTTCCAGTTCTGAACTTGCCCCTTCTCTAACTGCATGTACCAATTCAGAGCCGAATCAGTCAGGCTCTCCTGAAAGCAGTGTATCAGGAGTTCTTTGTTGTCAGCATGGGGAGCCATCTTGCGACAGTACATAGTAAGGTGGCTCCTGGGGCAAGTCATTCCCATGTACTTCAGGAAGTCTGGAACCTTGAACTTCGGAGGGAAACAAATGTTCTCAACAAGGCACATACCAGCCGCCTCCTTCACGTCAAAATTATGCCCCTCCATGGCCCTAAGCCTCTCTTCCAGAGCGGAGATTTGTTGCTTGGAGACTTCAGGGGGCTGGATGAGCACCGCCCTTGCTTCGGACTGCATATGGGCCTATTCTTCTTCTTCCTCCTCATGGTGAGATGCGCGGTCACCATGAGTATCGCCCCTATTGAGGTTCTGCTGGCGCATTAACTCCATCAAGTGCGCCATTTGTTCCTTCATAGCGTTAAGCTCAGCGGTGAGCTTACGGTTCTGCTCTTCTAGTTGCTCCATCGCTTTGGCCTTTTGTGCACGAGTTCGAACCACAGAAAGACCAGCCACTTTCTAGAATGTACATGAATTAGGGTTTTTATTAAAAATGAATGATTGGTGTGGGATAGATATGCCTCTTAGAATGAGTGTATTCATGCATGCACTAGTACAAAAGGGGGACATATGTTCAAAGTGGCGTAACTTTTGACTGGGATGTCCGATTCGGATGCACAACATATCAAAACGAAGAAAAAAGGGTGGAAAACAAGATTGCACATCCCTAAAGGGAATTTGGCCCAAAAATTTTCCCAAAAAACGCTTTTAAGACCCATTTTTTAGGGGTTTATTAAAATGATGCGTATGCAGACTCTCCTTATGCATTTATTTTCTCTCTTGGTTTTTCCACTTATGACATGATGTGATATGAATGCTACGACTTTGTCAAAATTCTTTTTATAAATGTTTTGATTCTGTTATTATTATTTTTTATAATTTTTTAGCCTTTTATCTCTTCTGTCGGACTGCGTGGCTACTTAGCTTACAAAGAACCTGAAACCAGGCTAGCTAAAAGGCAGACTGTCCGAGATAAAAGTGTTTATTGCGAAAGAATGATTTTTAGCATCTCTTATCTCTTCTGTCGGACTGCGTGGCTACTTAGCTTACAAAGAACCTGAAACCAGGCTAGCTAAAAGGCAGACTGTCCGAGATAAGGGTGTTTATTGTGAAAATATTTTTGAGATTTTGTTATATATATATTTTTTGCTGTTGTATGATTATGCTATGCAACAAACAAATGCAACAAACGAATGCACAAACAATTCATCCATATAGGTACTTTATTTTGAAAAAATATATACAACAAATACTATCGTGTATCATGTAGAAATGAAACATGATAACGTTTAGGAAAAAACAAACACTCGCATACATACCTACAATAAACATCATGTTCATAGCATGCATTTTGGTTTTTAGAAAATGGAGGGGACTAGTAGACAATTGAAGAAAGTGGATATTCCCCCGATACCATGCCGAAAAGTTAGAATGGCTTTGCGCATTGATGCCACCAGAGGTCTGCTTTGACTTCGAAAAATCCTACGGACATATTCTCGACTTACTGAAGATGTGTGTCGATCCCATTTTCATCAGGAGTCTAGTTCATTTCTGGAACTCTAGTCTGCACTGCTTCGAATTCTTGTAGTTCGATATGGTGCCCACTTTGGAGGAGTATGAGATTATGTTAAAATGGCCCAAATCAGCCGGGGTCCATATCTGCCATGGGGCATATACTCCCATAGCACAGGTCGCTGCCATCATCTGATTGCCATCTCGGCAGACTACCCTGATAGCAAAAGGGAATGTCCAGGGTTGGAAAGTCTCAATGTTAGAAGACCATCTGTCCTCTTTGGCTGAAAGGGCAGAATGGACTGCTTTTAACAAAACCCTGGCTTTAATCGTATTTGGAACGATACTATTTCCCTTCCATCTCGACACAGTGGACCAAGCCGTCATGGACGCCTTCTTCGCTTGGGATGTGAACTCGAATAGTCCCTTGCCTGCACTTCTTGCCGACACCTTGCTTTCGGTGGAATTCTGTCACCAGAAGCAAGGAAAAACACTCAGATGCTGCTCTTCACTGCTATTTGTGTGGGGTATCACACATTTCTACACCTCTAGTCACATGGGGATGTTCCCCGATGTCGCCGCCGTCCCTTTCCGACGTCCGGGGGACGTCTCGAAACGTTTATGCGAGCGGTCGCGAAAAGATGGTTTAGACTCGCGTTTTTGTTTTAAAAGGTTTTCGAAAAGGGGTTCTTATGGAGTCGCCACCAATGTTTTGACCATAAACATTGGAAAAGGAAAAAATGTTGATTTTAAGAAAAACCGCACTTGGCCATTATAACCAGAGTTGGGTAAGGGAGTTAGTTACGTGTGGGGAAGGTGTTAGCACCCCACAACGCCCCTTTCGGGTTCCTTATGACATATTAATTCATTTAAATAAAGACTACGAGAAATTACGCGATTACCCTATTTTATTACATAATATTAAATGGCTATCTACATGATTTTATTCTATGTTGCATGCATAAAATGATGAATAAAGCTAAATAAAGCAATAAAAGAGATATTAAAATAGCTATCTACATGATCCTATTCTACATGACATAATAAAGCTAAATAAAACAATAAAACAATAAATAAAACAATAAAAGAGAAGGGAATTGAAAAGAACCTCCGTAGCAAGCTTTATATTGAGAATCTCGAACTGTGAGGATGCGTTTTGGCAACCCCTCTCTCTACACAGTCTCTCCTCACCAATACAAGATCGACTCTACTAAAAATTTAAAGAAGAATCAAATGCCGGAATATAATTCCTTAACCGATTATTACCTATTTAAGGCAATCGGAAAGATCATTCGAGAGAGAGAGAGAAGTAGACAAGTGCTCTAAAGTGTTTCAGAGCTCTCTGGAGTGTCTGTGGTGTGAAAAAGTGGCAAATGAGCCTCCTATTTATAGTTTTTCGCAGCTGGCGCACTTTGGGACGGCCGTCTGGGTTGGGACGGCCGTCTGGACTGGGATGGCCGTCCCAAATAGCAAAATTACACAGAGCGGGACCCCCAGGAAGTCCGGGACGGTCGTCCCACTTAAAATGGGTTTGGGACGGCCGTCCCACATACGGGACGCGCGTCCCAACTGTAAAATGACAGTTGGGACGGCCGTCCCACTTTTGGGACCGTGGTCTCGGCCTGTTTTGTCCAGTTTTCGTGTTCTGGGACCCCGGGAAGCTTTCCTTTCCTTTTTCGGACATAGATTGATGCCGAGGTGTGTCTGTTGAAGCTTTATCTTCATATAGGAAGTCTTCTTGGCCTCCAATAAGATGTCGGGCAAGCTTTGTCTTTGTGTAGGAAGTCTCTTTTGGCTTTTATCGTGTGAATGAGTGAACTCCGTCTTCTGTTGTGGGAGGTCCTTCTCGGTTTTGGGAAGCCGGATGAACTCCATCTTCGAGTGAAATTCCTCTAGCTTTTATTTTGAGAGGGCGGGCAAAATTAGGGGTCTACAGCTGCCCCCCCTTCGCCTGCCTAACTAATTCGTCGGTTTTTAATATGCCGACAAAATTAGTTGGTAGGGGAAGGAGTTAACCCTTTTGCCCGGTTATCCTTCAGATGCTGCTCCTTGTTGATCCTCTGGATGATAAATATTTTGATAGGTACCAACCCCTATCTGGTGTTTTGACGAGTACGAACCCCCTGTCATGGTAGACCCCCTTCTATAAGGCCTGATGAGTACACACCCCCATCTGGTGTTTTGACGAGTATGAACCCTCTGTCTGGTAGACCCCCTTCTGTAAGGCCTGATGAGTACTCACCACCATCTGGTATGAGTCTGCATTTTGCTGGATTCTAATGGTTTTTACACCCCCACTGGGTGCGAACCTGCATCTAGACATGGTTCTATTGTGCGAGTCTGCATCTTGACGGACTCTAATGGTTTTTACACCCCCACTGGGTGCGAACCTGCATCTTGACAAGGCTCTAGTGTGCGAGTCTGCATCTTGACGGACTCTAATGGTTTTTACACCCCCACTGGGTGCGAACCTGCATCTTGACAAGGTTCTATTGTGCGAGTCTGCATCTTGACGGACTCTAATGGTTTTTACACCCCCACTGGGTGTGAACCTGCATCTTGACAAGGCTCTACTGTGCGAGTCTGCATCTTGACGGAATCTAATGGTTTTTACACCCCCACTGGGTGCGAACCTGCATCTTGACAAGGCTCTATTGTGCGAGTCTGCATATTGACGGACTCTAATGGTTTTTACACCCCCACTGGGTGCGAACCTGCGTTTTGACAAGGCTCTAGTGTATTTTTTCACCCCACCGGATGTGAACCTGCATCTTGCTAAGGTTCTAGTGTATTTTTTCATCCCACCGGATGTGAACCTGAATCTTGCTAAAGTTCTATTGTCGGCGGCTCACTGTTTTTTATCATGCGCCTATGGGGAGTAATTTGATTTTGACTTTTCTTGTTTTAGTCATCCGGCTTTTACCGGGGAGTTTCTGTTAGTTGCCTCTTTTTAGGCGGGAATCTTCTGGGGATTTTGAATCTTCTTATTGATTGTGCCTCTTGATTAGGCGAAGATCTGCTTGGGGATTTTATTGTGCCTCTTGATTAGGCGAGAATCCACTGGGGATTTGTTGATTTTTTGATTGTGCCTCTTGATTAGGCGGGTGCTTCAATAGTGGTGAAGGCTTTTTACTTGTTGTTTTTCACCTCTGAATAGGCTGATGTTCTTCTTGAGGATATTTGTTCTTGATAATACCTCCGAGTAGGTTGATTAGTCATTATTTTCCCGCATTTTCTTATCTTTATATACTTATCTTAATTGGTGCATTGTGTTTAATTGTCTATTATTAGTGCATTTTCATTGATTGGGCTTAATTGGGCCAATAATTTAGATTTTAATCTATTTGATCTAATTTTTACTCATAAAGCAATTTTGGACTTGAAAAATTGGGCCAAATGTCATATTTTATTTTATACGGGTACTGACATTAGTTTATTGTTTTATTTATCATTTTTTCTACAGATCTCCAAATAACATGATTCTAAAATAATTATAAACTAGACACATTGAGCTTTCCACAGGATCCAAAATCATTCAATTCGGAGCTAAATTGGATTTTACATAAATTATCCAAAACGGGTCAAGCGCACCAGGCCGGCCCAATGGACATGCTTCAGTAATTTAAGTCTCATAAATTCATTAAAGCTCCGAAAATAGTAGAAACGGTGGCGTTTTAAAGCTAACTCAAGAGGCTTTCGTTGGAGACCAAAATCGCTTAATTTGGATAAGTATTGAAAATACTGCACGTGTTTGAAGTTCATGGACCTGCACTGAAGCCAATTTATGATGTGTTTCATGGACTAGTTGAGCCCAAAACCTCGATTAAGATTAGGGTTAGGGTTATTTGTATAAGAGAGGCACATCACACGAAAGGAGAAAATCACACAAGGACTAGGAAGCCACCACACTTCCGTCTTTCATCTTCTGCAATTTACATTCAAGTTTGTTACTCTTCTGTCATTATTTTTAAATTCTTGTTTCAATTTTAATTATGTTTCTTCTATTGCGTTTTCAACTTTCTATGGATAGCTAAATCTTTGTATTGATTTTTTGAGAAGAATGCAAGTAGATCTTTGAGGTTTTGTTCTTCAATTTCATATTGTTTGTTCTCTTAACTCTTCATCTTCTAATCTCAGTATTGAATTATAATCTGTTTATGCTTAATAAACCGAAACTTATATCACAGTTTGCTTAATTCTGTGTTAGATATGAGATTATGTGATGTATGCAATGCTTAATTGTATAAGGATAATTTGGGGTTAATCTTCGCTTAGTTGGTTAATTTCATGCTGGAATAAGGGTTAAGGAAAATTTGGGATTAATCTTCGCTTAGTTGGTTAATTTCATATTAGAACAAGGGTTAAAGCTAATTTGAGATTAATCTTCGCTTAGTTGATTAATTTTGGATTAGAATATAATTTGGGATTTATCTTCGCTTAGTCGGTTAATTTCGAATTAATTTCGTAATCTAGGATAAGTGACGCTGCATTAGAATCAGAAAATCAATTGCATTTTAATCTGTTTTTAATCCGCATTTTTATAATCTATTTTTGTTTTGTTTCATCTAATATTTTAATTTTGAAAAACTCCCCTTTTAATTTTTAGTTACTAAAAATTGATAAACTTTAATAGAAATTTGTGGTCTTTGGGAGACGACCTAGGAAAGCTTCCTAGTACTACATTTATCTGTTTTAATTATTTGACCGAGTACGACATCGATCAAATTTGGCGCCGTTGCCGGGACCAAGATTTTTGTCTAGGTTTTCAATTTTTATTTTCTGTTTCTGTTTTCATTTTTTTGTTTTTATTTTACTTGATTTAAATATTTTATTTGATTTTCAGTTATTTAAATATTTTATTTGATTTTTAGCTATTTAAATATTTTATTTGATTTTTAGTTATTTGAATATTTTATTTGATTTGTTGTCATTTGAATATTTTATTTGATTTGCTGTTATTTGGATATTTTATTTTTAGTTATTTAAATATTTTATTTGATTGTTAGTTTTTAATATTTTATTTGATTTTTAGTTATTTGAATATTTTATTTGATTGCTAGTTTTTAATATTTTATTTTATTTTTAGTTATTTGGATATTTTATTTGATTTTAAGTTATTTAATATTTTGACTTTCAGTTATTTGGATATTTTATTTGATTTTTAGTTATTTAAATATTTTATTTGATTTTTAGTTTTTTAATATTTTATTTGATTTGTTAGTTATTTAATATTCTATTTGATTTGTCGTTATTTGGATATTTTATTTGATTTTTAGTTATTTAAATATTTTATTTGATTTTCAGTTTTTTAGATATTTTATTTGATTTTCTATTTAAGTTAAAATTCTTACTTCTCTTAAAACTATTTTGATAGCCCACTGTGTTCTAAAACTCTCTTTGGTTAAAAAAAAAAAAAAAAAAAAAAAAAATAAAAAAAAAATAAAAATAACAAAATAATAAAAAAAAAATATTAAAAAAATATATAAATAATAATTCAAAAAAAAAAAAAAAAACAATTTCATCTCTAATTTGTTTTTTTAGCTTTATATATAAAAAAAAAAAATTTATAATTTTCCATTCTCATAAGAAACTCTGGATATAACTTGGTAGTGTGAGAGTGCATGTCTAGGAGGGTTCTGGCTAGGAAAGATTTGGTATTTAAGCGTGTCCATTAGTGACCCACCTCTCTTTCCTGGGAACCTACCTGGTGTACTTATTCACGGTCTACCGTTGTCTTTCCAGTAAACAACTGATTTTTTTTTAGGAATTTTTTTTTTTAACTCTTGGGAAATACATGAATTGTTGAATATAGTGCATGACTAGGAGCAATCCTGACCTTTTACAACCTTTTGATCCCGAGATAGATAGAACCTTTCATAGATTATTTAGACATTCTAGGAATTCATCTCTTGAGTCTGAACCATTAGATAGCCATAGTGAGAGTACTGCACCTAATATACCTTCTTCTGATAATTTCCAAACTAATAACATGGGTGATCAACCTATTGGACCTCGTGAGAGGACTCTCAGGGAGATGGCTGCACCTGATTTCACTTATGCAAACTTATGTATCCAATACCCTGAAGAGGATATACCATTTGTGCTTAAAACTGGACTAATCCATTTGTTGCCCAAGTTTCATGGTCGTGCAGGTGAGGATCCACACAAGCATCTCAAGGAGTTCCATATAGTCTGCTCCACCATGAAGCCACAAAATGTTCCTGAAGATCACATATACCTAAAGGCTTTTCCTTTCTCTTTGGAGGATCTTGCCAAAGACTGGTTGTACTACTTAGCTCCTGGTTCCATAACGAGCTGGGATGATCTGAAGAGAGTCTTTCTAGAGAAATTTTTCCCTGCTTCCAGGACCACTGCCATCAGGAAGGATATATCAGGTATCAGGCAACAGATGGGAGAGAGCTTATACGAGTATTGGGAGAGGTTCAAGAGACTTTGTGCAAGTTGCCCTCACCACCAAATATCAGAACAGCTACTGCTGCAGTACTTTTATGAGGGGATGAACACAATGGATAGGAGTATGATAGATGCAGCTAGTGGAGGAGCTTTAGGAGACATGACACCTGCTGCTGCTAGAGGTTTAATTGAGAAGATGGCATCCAATTCCCAACAATTTAACATGAGGAGTGATGCCATAGTCCTTAGAGGTGTACATGATGTGGGTTCATCAGATTTAGTGGAGAATAAGCTAGAAAGTAAGATTGATGCCCTCACCACCCTAGTCTCCCAACTTGCTGCAAATCAGAGACCTGCACCACCTGCAAGGGTTTGTGGCATTTGTACTTCAATTGAGCATCCCACTGATTGCTGCCAATTATTGCATGAGTCTACAAGTTCTGGAGCTCCACAAGCTTATGCAGCAAACATTTTCAATAATAGGGCTCCGAACCAACAACATAATTTTGACCTCTCAAGCAATAGATACAATCCAGGGTGGAGGAATCACCCAAATCTGAGATGGTCCAATCAGCAACACCAACAGCAGCAGAATCCTTTGCCACCACACTTCCGTCTTTCATCTTCTGCAATTTACATTCAAGTTTGTTACTCTTCTGTCATTATTTTTAAATTCTTGTTTCAATTTTAATTATGTTTCTTCTATTGCGTTTTCAACTTTCTATGGATAGCTAAATCTTTGTATTGATTTTCTGAGAAGAATGCAAGTAGATCTTTGAGGTTTTGTTCTTCAATTTCATATTGTTTGTTCTCTTAACTCTTCATCTTCTAATCTCAGTATTGAATTATAATCTGTTTATGCTTAATAAACCGAAACTTATATCACAGTTTGCTTAATTCTGTGTTAGATATGAGATTATGTGATGTATGCAATGCTTAATTGTATAAGGATAATTTGGGGTTAATCTTCGCTTAGTTGGTTAATTTCATGTTAAAATAAGGGTTAAGGAAAATTTGGGATTAATCTTCGCTTAGTTGGTTAATTTCATATTGGAACAAGGGTAAAAGCTAATTTGAGATTAATCTTCGCTTAGTTGATTAATTTTGAATTAGAATATAATTTGGGATTTATCTTCGCTTAGTTGGTGAATTTTGAATTAATTTCGTAATCTAGGATAAGTGACACTGCATTAGAATCAGGAAATCAATTGCATTTTAATCTGTTTTTAATCCGCATTTTTATAATCTGCTTTTGTTCTGTTTCATCTAATATTTTAATTTTGAAAAACTCCCCTTTTAATTTTTTGTTACTAAAAATTGATAAGCTTTGATAGAAATTCGTGGTCTTTGGGAGACGACCTAGGAAAGCTTCCTAGTACTACATTTATCTGTTTTAATTATTTGACCGAGTACGACATCGATCAAATTTGCCACCA
Source organism: Sphenostylis stenocarpa (assembly GCA_963425845.1). Taxonomy (NCBI): domain Eukaryota; kingdom Viridiplantae; phylum Streptophyta; class Magnoliopsida; order Fabales; family Fabaceae; genus Sphenostylis; species Sphenostylis stenocarpa. The sequence continues at coordinate 32,575,659 of OY731401.1, read as the reverse complement.
CCACCATTTCAGAATTCTGCTGGTCCAAGCAGACCTTATGTGCCTCCACCAATGCAACAACAATATCAGAGGCAGCAAAATGAAGCACCAGCTCCTCAACCTTCTTCACCTTCATTAGAGGAATTGGTCAAACAAATGGCCGAGATGAACATACAAGCACCAACAGAAAAATGATGCCTCCATTCAGAGTTTAACCAACCAGATTGGTCAACTAGCTACTGCTGTGAATCAATTGCAAAATCAAAATTCAGACAAGCTCCCTGCACAGACTGTGGTTAATCCTAAGAATGTGAGTGCCATCACATTGAGGTCAGGGAAACAGATTGACATACCCACTGCAACACCTCCACCCTTATCTGTAGCTGCCTCAGTTCCTGCACCTGAGCAACTAGTTGGTAGTCAAAAATTGCATATAGATGGACCTTCTTCCAGCCCCAGCTTCGAACTCGCAATAGCCCTCCTATCCCTCTTCCATTTCCTCCCAAAGCAATTCCAAGCAAAAAGATGGACGAGGTCGATAGAGAGATTCTGGAGACCTTCAGAAAAGTTGAGGTGAACATACCTCCGCTTGATGCCATCAAGCAAATTCCCAGTATATGCTAAATTCCTGAAGGAGCTGTGCACCCACAAGAGGAAGATGAAGGGCAGTGAGATAATCAAGTATGGGCAGTAAATGTGTCCGCTTTGATAGGTAAATCTGTTCCTTACATTCCTGAGAAATGTAAGGACCCAGGTACATTCTGCATACCTTGTATTATTGGCAATAATAAATTTGAGAATGCCATGCTTGATTTGGGTGCTTCAATTAATGTCATGCCTTTGTCTATATTTAAATCTCTTTCTCTTGGACCCCTGCAACCTACGAATATAGTTATTCAGTTGGCAAACAAGAGTGTTACCCACCCTATAGGTTTCATTGAGGATGTCTTAGTTCGGGTTGGTGAACTCATTTTTCCTGCTGATTTCTATGTGCTTGATATGGAGGAGGGATTCTCCCATGGATCTGTCCCAATCATTTTAGGCAGACCATTTTTGAAAACTGCACGAACCAAGATTGATGTGCATGCAGGGACCTTATCCATGGAATTTGATGACATTGTGGTGCACTTTAATATTCTAAAGGCCATGAAACACCCATCTGAGGAGATAGATCCAGGAACCACCATGATGAGGAAGACTTTGTTTGTTTTAGCGGAACAAAGTTGCTACTTGATGACCTCAACACCTGTACCATCTGAGGAGATAGATCCGGGACCCACCATGATTAGGGAGTTCTTCTTTTCCCTTCTCTTTACTTTTACTGCACTTGTCCAATTGGTGATTTGATTGCTTGATTTGATGTTCTGCTACATTGGGACAATTTGTAGTTTAAGTGTGGGGGAGACTGTTCTTTGTTTTCTTTGTTTAGGATTTTTAGTTTTCTTTGTATTTCAGGTTCGTGTTTTGTATACAATTTGCATGTTTCTTTTGGATCTCTGGGTTTTGTTTAGGTTTTGGGCACTTTCTTCACTCTTAGATAGGAGTTGCTTTATGCTTTTTGGATTGAAATCCCTATTTTTCTCTGCTTGTCAAATTGGTTACGATGTTTGAGAGGCTGAATTGAAGGCGACAATCTTACCCTTTGTGAGGAATTGAGCCACTACCTTTCTTTCTTGAGTGTTATGCCTCTTGATTGCTTGCGCAGTAGCCTTGGCTTGACTCTGATTGATACTTCTTGATTCACATGCATGTTTGGAGATGATTAAGGCATTTTTGTTCTGATTAGCCTCTAGCCAAATGAGCCTACCTTGAATTAATTCCTTTGATAGCCCCTTTGAGCCTATGTTTCCCTTTATTTCTTTTGAAGCTCATTAAAAGCCTTAAGTGAAAAACCATGATTACCTTAACCTTAGGGATTTTTGGAGCTTTGGAATTGTTTTGGGAATAAGTTATTGAATAAGTGTGGGGGTGCATTTTGTATTTCATTGGATGATGTATTGGCTAGTTGGTTATCTCTCGCTATATAGTTTTTGTGTTTTCCTTTCTTAAAAAAAAAAAAGAAAAAAAAAGGAAGAAAAAAAAAGATATATATATAAAAAAAAAAAATATATATATATATATATATATATATATATATATATATATATAAAAAAGAAAGGAAAGTTGTGGTTGAGGTAAAGGCAAGAGTGGAGGCTTGATATTAGAGGTTTTTGGGCATGCATCTTGTGCTTATTTTTGACTTATTCCCCATTGCTCCTCTAGTTCCTCCTGGTTCACAGCCTACTTATCCTATATGATATCCTCTACCTTGTCCCTACCCCCATTACAACCTAAAAAGACCTTTTGATCTTTTTATGCATGTGCGTTGGGTGTTGAGTTTAGAGGCTTGCCAAGTCTATCTCGTTGTTTGCTTTTCTTGAGTATTTTGAGAGTATACAGTAGCCTAAACACATGAGAGATACAGTGCATCTTGTGAGGTTTTGTCACTTTGATTCACCTTTTGACCTGATTGACCTCTTGCCAGGTTTTGAAATGCTTGGATGATTTCCATGAGTATCCGGTTCCTCCGACTCTTTGTGTGTAGGATGTTGTCTACTCCTTTCTTTTCCCAAGATTCATTAAGGATTGTGTAAATTTGTTTGTGTTTTGTGTGTCTTCTTGTTCTTGCTCCTTTTTGTTATGTCACTCTCTTCGATGTCTTTGGAATTACTCCTTGCTTTGCTTCTTGATTTTGCCCGGAGTGCAAAAGGCTAAGTGTGGGGGAATTTGATTAGTCATTATTTTCCCGCATTTTCTTATCTTTATATACTTATCTTAATTGGTGCATTGTGTTTAATTGTCTATTATTAGTGCATTTTCATTGATTGGGCTTAATTGGGCCAATAATTTAGATTTTAATCTATTTGATCTAATTTTTACTCATAAAGCAATTTTGGACTTGAAAAATTGGGCCAAATGTCATATTTTATTTTATACGGGTACTGACATTAGTTTATTGTTTTATTTATCATTTTTTCTACAGATCTCCAAATAACATGATTCTAAAATAATTATAAACTAGACACATTGAGCTTTCCACAGGATCCAAAATCATTCAATTCGGAGCTAAATTGGATTTTACATAAATTATCCAAAACGGGTCAAGCGCACCAGGCCGGCCCAATGGACATGCTTCAGTAATTTAAGTCTCATAAATTCATTAAAGCTCCGAAAATAGTAGAAACGGTGGCGTTTTAAAGCTAACTCAAGAGGCTTTCGTTGGAGACCAAAATCGCTTAATTTGGATAAGTATTGAAAATACTGCACGTGTTTGAAGTTCATGGACCTGCACTGAAGCCAATTTATGATGTGTTTCATGGACTAGTTGAGCCCAAAACCTCGATTAAGATTAGGGTTAGGGTTATTTGTATAAGAGAGGCACATCACACGAAAGGAGAAAATCACACAAGGACTAGGAAGCCACCACACTTCCGTCTTTCATCTTCTGCAATTTACATTCAAGTTTGTTACTCTTCTGTCATTATTTTTAAATTCTTGTTTCAATTTTAATTATGTTTCTTCTATTGCGTTTTCAACTTTCTATGGATAGCTAAATCTTTGTATTGATTTTCTGAGAAGAATGCAAGTAGATCTTTGAGGTTTTGTTCTTCAATTTCATATTGTTTGTTCTCTTAACTCTTCATCTTCTAATCTCAAGTATTGAATTATAATCTGCTTATGCTTAATAAACCGAAACTTATATCACAGCTTGCTTAATTTCGTGTTAGATATGAGATTATGTGATGTATGCAATGCTTAATTGTATAAGGATAATTTGGGGTTAATCTTCGCTTAGTTGGTTAATTTCATGTTGGAATAAGGGTTAAGGAAAATTTGGGATTAATCTTCGCTTAGTTGGTTAATTTCATATTAGAACAAGGGTTAAAGCTAATTTGAGATTAATCTTCGCTTAGTTGATTAATTTTGGATTAGAATATAATTTGGGATTTATCTTCGCTTAGTCGGTTAATTTCGAATTAATTTCGTAATCTAGGATAAGTGACGCTGCATTAGAATCAGAAAATCAATTGCATTTTAATCTGTTTTTAATCCGCATTTTTATAATCTATTTTTGTTTTGTTTCATCTAATATTTTAATTTTGAAAAACTCCCCTTTTAATTTTTAGTTACTAAAAATTGATAAACTTTAATAGAAATTTGTGGTCTTTGGGAGACGACCTAGGAAAGCTTCCTAGTACTACATTTATCTGTTTTAATTATTTGACCGAGTACGACATCGATCATAGGTAGATGTTTTTTGAAAGCTTTGTGCTTGTATTACCTCTTATAGGTAGATTTCCTGCTTCTTGGGGATATCGGCTCTTTGCTTGTTTCTGTGTAAGCATAGGCATTCTTGGGAGTGAAGGTTTTGTACTTCGCTGGGGATATTCATATTGGGTGCTTAACTCCTTGTGGATTTGTAATTTGTAATTTGCCTTTGCGGTTAGGCTTACTGGGGAGAAAAATTTCTTTTTGGTGATCCACCGAGGGGTTGATTTGTCTTCCTGCGGATGGAATTTTCTCATTTTCTTCTTTTATAGATTTTTCTTGATGTGCTCTTCTTGGGGATTTTCTTTCGGTTTTTTCTTGCAGTGGCCTTTGTTAGAGGATGAAAGGCTTTTCTCTTCTTTCTTTTTGTTGCCCCCCAGTGATGTGGGGGATTTTGACTCTGTTTTTTCTTTGATGGACTCCTCGAGGCGGCGACTCTCTAATGAGTGTGCTTGATGACTCATGCGGTGATGTCTTCGAGTCGTGAGGTAATCTTTTTGTTTTGCCTCTGGAGTAGGCAAGGATCCGCTTGGGGATAATTGAGCTTTTCCATTGGTTTTTTCCGTTTTTGGTGTATTTTTATTGGTGTAGAAGGTTGACGGTTGGAGTTAGCTTTCTTGGAGCTCCTTATTTTGCTGAAGATAATTTTGATTTTCGCCTTTCGCGATTTTGATTTTCATTTAGAGGTTGGATTTTAGCGTCTTTTATTCACAATCACAAACATGGAGACTATCTTCCTTATATGCATGTTTATTTATTCTTGTTTGAAAATTTATTTTTTCTTGATTTTGACAAAGTCGTATTATGCAATTACTTTGTGTGCGGATGTCTTAGATGCAATCTAATGTTTATTTATTTTTTATGCACTTAGAAAGTAGCTGGCCTTCTTCCGTTGGCTTCTTATGAATATGCCGGTGGGCTCCTCTTCTATGACCGTGATGCTGGGCTCTTCTTTTATCCATCTTTTGGTTTTAGCCCTATTTTTTGCCTAGACCGCCCTTTACGGGTTTTCGATCTAGCGGGCTGCCTTAATTTTTGCCTAGAATATCTTAGGGGGTTGTTGCCTTATCTTTTGCCTAGATCGTTCTTTTTGGGATTTTCGATCTAGCAGGCTTCCCTGGTTTTTACCTAAGAATATACTAGCAGACCTTTCTTTTTGTTATGCTTCCCCTTTTTTTTTTTTTTTTTTTTTTAGATGCATGTTTGATCTTTGATTAAAAGTCTTTGCGCATATTTATGATTTATCAATAAAGAGGCATTTCCATAATATTTGGTCAAGAGAAAGGAAATGAAGGGGAATTTTATGAACAAAAGTTTATTTCTTTTATAGAAGGATTACAAAAGGTATTTAGAAGAATGGGTAGTCAAGGTTGGCTGTACTGTATAGGCTTGAACAGTCATGTCTATGATATCTGCCCCCCAGTTCTCCTAATTGCTTCAGTTGAGATGCTTGAGCTCAGAGTGAAGACTATGCAGACTGCTTGCTTCTGGAAGAATGTTACTTTAGCCGCCTTTTCGGTTTTCGACTAAAGTAACCATTGCTCTTAGTTTTTTTTTTTTTTTTTTTTTTTTTTTTACCTCTTCTTTTTGCCTAGGACGTATCCTAGCGAGGGATATGGACCCTATTTTTTGCCCAGGGATGCCCTTTGCGGGTTTTCATTCCTGACGGGTCATGAGCAATGTCTTCAAGCATAATATTTCTTTACCGCGTCAGAATTGATTGGGTGTCGAAGCTCTTCTCCATCCATATTAGTGAGGATAAGCGCCCCTCCTGAAAAAGCTCGTTTGACCACAAAGGGTCCTTCATAATTTGCCGCCCATTTTCCAATTTTATCCTTCTGGCCTGGGAGCAGTTTCTTTACCACTAAATCTCCTTCTTGATAAGTATGAGGGCGGACCTTTTTGTCATAAGCCTTTTTTATTTTCTTTTGATAGGCTTGTCCATGGCATATGGCACTCAGCCGTTTTTCATCGATAAGGTTTAACTGATCGTATCGACTTTGAACCCATTCGGCTTCTGTTAATTTCGTTTCCATAATAATTCGCAGGGAAGGTATTTCGACCTCTATTGGCAATACGGCTTCCATTCCATATACAAGGGAGAATGGAGTGGCTCCTGTTGAAGTTCGCACAGATGTTCGATAGCCATGAAGAGCAAAAGGCAACATTTCATGCCAGTCCCTATAGGTTTTAACCATCTTTTGAACAATCTTCTTGATGTTCTTATTGGCCGCTTCTACTGCGCCATTCATTTTGGGTCGATAAGGAGAAGAATTATGGTGTTGAATTTTGAAATCCTGGCATAGTTCTTCCATCATTTTGTTATTCAGATTGGTCCCGTTATCGGTAATGAGACGATGTGGAATGCCGTATCGACATATGATATTTTTCTTAATAAAGGTGACCACTACTTTTCTAGTCACATGTGCATAAGATGCAGCTTCTACCCACTTAGTGAAATAATCAATGGCCACCAAAATGAATCGGTGACTATTGGACGCCTTAGGCTCAATAGGTCCGATGACATCTATGCCCCACATAGCGAACGGCCAAGGGATAGCCATAACGTTGAGAGGTATCGGTGGAACATGTACATTATCTGTGTGTATTTGACACTTGTGACATTTTTTAGCATACTGATAACAATCTCTTTCCATTGTGGACCAAAAGTATCCTGCTCTGAGAATCTTCCTAGCCATGATGTGCCCTGGTGCGTGAGTCCCAAAGGTTCCTTCGTGTATTTCTTTAATCAATATCTGGGCTTCTTCGGGATTGACGCATCTTAACAAAGTAGAATCACAATTCTTTTTATAGAGGGTTTCTCCTATCAACATAAATCCTATAGCCCTTTTCCGAATGGTCCTTTTATCATTGTCACTTATTCCCTCGGGATATTCACCCTTTGTCAAGTATCGCCTTATGTCATGATACCAAGGGGTTTCGTCTTTTTCACTGTCCACCATCATGCAGAAGGCTTGTTTGTCGTGCCTTTTGACTTGGATGATGGGCATCTCATGTTCCTGCCCTAGTGCGAACATGGATGATAATGTTGCCAGTGCATCCGCAATCTGGTTATCCTCCCGAGGGATATACTCGAAACTGATGTTTTCCATTTGTGAAGTCATCTTACGGATATGCTCCAAATAAGGGATTAATTTGGAGTTTCTAGTTTCCCATTCACCCTTGAGCTGGTAAATAACAAGGGATGAGTCACCGAATACTTTAAGTTTAGTTACCCCGTGATCCAAGGCCGCTTGAATACCTAGAGCACAGGCTTCATATTCTGCCATATTGTTTGTACAGTCAAAGGTTAATCTAGCTGTTATCGGGATATGCTTCTTTTCAGGTGATATTAAAATAGCTCCGATCCCATGTCCCAGTAAATTTGAAGCTCCATCGAAAAACATGATCCATTCATCATTTTTAAGCTCTTCATGTTGGATATGCATTATATGCTCATCTGGGAAATCATCTTGGAGGGATTGATATTCGTCTGCTGACCCATGTGCCAGGTAGTCTGCCAAAGGACTGCCTTTGATAGCTTTCTGAGTGACATGAATGATATCAAATTCTGAGAGAAGTACTTGCCATCTAGCTATCCTCCCGGTCAAGATGGGTTTTTCAAACAAGTATTTGATTGGGTCCATTTTGGAAATTAACCAAGTTGTATGTCTGATCATATATTGTCGAAGGCGTTGAGTTGCCCACACCAATGCACAACATGTTTTTTCGAGTGGTGTATAGCGGGTCTCATAATTTAGAAATTTTTTACTGAGGTAATATATGGCTTGTTCTTTCTTTCCGGTATCATCTTGTTGACCGAGTACACATCCCATGGATTCATCGAGTACTGATAGGTAAAGAATTAGGGGTCTCCCTTCCACAGGTGGTATCAGTACTGGAGGATTAGTTAGGCATATTTTGATCTTTTCGAAGGCTTGTTGGCATTCATCGTTCCAAACTGTCGATTGGTTTTTACGCAATAACTTGAAGATAGGCGTACATTTATCTGTTAATTGCGCAATGAATCGTGCGATGTAGTTTATTCGACCTAGGAACCCTCTGACTTCTTTTTCTGTTCTTGGTGGGGGCATTTCTAGGATTGCCTTTGTTTTATCAGGGTCCACCTCGATTCCTTTTTTACTGACGATAAACCCGAGAAGTTTTCCTGATCGTACTCCGAATGTGCATTTAGCCGGATTAAGCTTAATCTGGTATTTTCGAAGCCGATTGAATAGTTTCTTTAAGTGTAGGAGGTGATCTGTCTCATTTTTGGACTTGACAATCATATCATCCACGTATACTTCGATTTCTTTGTGAATCATATCATGAAATAGTGTAACCATAGCCCTTTGATAGGTTGCCCCCGCGTTCTTAAGTCCGAAAGGCATTACTCTATAACAAAATGTCCCCCATGGCGTAATGAAGGAAGTTTTTTCTCTGTCTTCGACAGCTAATTTGATTTGATTATACCCTGCATATCCGTCCATGAAAGAATAGAGAGTATTTGTAGCAGTGTGATCTACGAGCATATCAATATGTGGTAAGGGAAAATCATCTTTTGGACTTGCACGGTTTAGGTCCCGGTAATCTACGCATACTCTGATTTTTCCATTTTTCTTGACAACTGGCACTATGTTTGCCAACCATTCAGGGTACTTTGACACAATCAGAAAATTGGCCTCCAACTGTTTTTCTACTTCTTCTTTAATTTTTAAGGACCATTCTGGTTTTACTCTTCTGAGTTTCTGTTTAACGGGCCGAAATCCCTCTTTTAATGGTAATCGGTGCTCCACTATACTTTTATCGATTCCAGGCATATCATGGTAGGACCACGCAAACACGTCCATATATTCTCTTAGCAATTGTATTAGTTTTTCTTTGACATCATCGTCAATTTGGGTTCCAATATTTACTTCTTTCTTATTATCTTCTTGTCCCAAATTGATGACCTCAGTTTTCTCCTGATGGGGCTGTATTGATTGCGCTTCTTTTTCTAGCAGTCTTTGTATGTCCGGGGAAATGGTCCCCTCCTCACTGTCTGACTCAATCCATTCGTCTTCAGCTTTCGGATCTTCCAAGGAGTTTTCAATCACAAACATGACTGTATGGGTTATGCTTTGTTTTAGATTTCTTTATGAGATGTATGAGAGAGAAAAGAATGAAAGAGAATATGGATATTAAAAAATGCCTTATTGTATTGATAGAAGAAAATATTTACAAAGCCCTTATTAACCAAAAATCTCGTGATCATGGGCAGGGATCACAAGAAATACATCGGGAGTTTTTTTTTTGAAATATTTTTTTTTTGTTGCAAAAGATGGTAAGAATGATGAGCCCTAATCTGCTGGTCTTCCTTATCCCGTCTTTTATTCGAGCTTTAATAAGGGCTGGTCATCCACTTGCGGAGTAGATGTATCAAAGGTAATCCATCCTGCGTCTATTAGATTCTGGACTTTGTGTTTTAAGGCTACACAGTTTTCGATGGAATGTCCCGGAGAACTTGAATGGTAATCACAACTTTCATTAGATTTATACCATTCCGGGTATGGTGGTTCCATTTTCTTGGGAGGGACACGTACGAGGAGCTTGGCGTCCAATAATTTCAAAAACAGACTTCCGTAGGAGGTAGGTATGGAAGTGAATTTCCTCTCTTGTCTGCGTGGCTTGGCTTGTTGCGAGGAGGCAGAAGGCGTGGCAATATTAACTGCATTCACGTCTCCTTCCTTCTTCTTTCCAATATTCTTTTTAAAAGTTTGAGTAGAGGAATTGGAGGAGGTTTGTTGTATAATTCTTCCACTCTTCAAACCTTGCTCTACTCTCTCTCCTATGATGACTACATCCGCAAAGAGTGTTGATGTATTCCCTATCATTTTGTCGTAATAGGGACCGGTCAGAGAATTGATGAACATGGATGTAGTTTCCTTGTCGGATAGAGGAGGTTCCACTTGTGCTGCCAATTCCCTCCATCTTTGAGCATATGCTTTGAAGGATTCGTCATTTTTCTTGCTTAATAATTGTAGATCTGCTCTTTCAGGGGTCAGATCAATATTATATTTATAACGACGAAGAAATGCATCTGCCATATGTCTCCAAGTTTGTATTTGCCCTCCTTCTAGTTGCATATACCAGTTTAAGGCTGATTCAGCCAGGCTCTCTTGAAAGCAGTGGATCAGGAGTTTTTCATTATCAGCATGTGCAGCCATCTTTCGGCAGTACATAGTAAGATGGTTTCTTGGGCAGGTCGTTCCCATGTATTTCGGGAAGTCCGGAGTTTTGAACTTGTTAGGGAATTGGATATTTTTGACGAGGCACATATCAGCCGCCTCTTTTATATCAAAGTTATGACCTTCCATGGCTCTCAGCCTCTCTTCAAGAGCAGTGATTTGTTGTTTTGATACTTCAGGAGCAGGAATGTGTACTGTTCTTGTGTCAGATTGATTGTGCTCATTTTGAGGTTCCTCTTCTTCTTCCTGGTGAGAGGCCTGTCCATTCTGAGGACCCTCTTGATGAAGATTCTGTTGATGCATCAGTTCTAACATTTGAGCCATTTGTTCTTTCAGTGTAGTAAGCTCAGCGGTGAGCTTTCGGTTTTGTTCTTCTAGTTGTTCCATTTTCCTAGCCTTTTGAGCACGAGTGAGGACGGGCGGAAGACCAGCCACCTTCTAAATGATTTTAATGATTCTTATTATAACTTTTTATTTTAAATGATTGGTGTGGAATAAATATGCCCTAGGATGAATGTGTTTATGTATGAGAGATTTTATTATGATGATGTTTATGCATACTTTTCTTAATGCATTGATTTTCTCTCTTGGTTTTACCACTTATTGAATGATGCGGTATGAATGATACGACTTTGCCAGGAATTTTGTAAAAAGGTATTTTTATGACCTTAATGTTTTTTATTTTTTTTTTATGATTTTTAGGGTTTCTTCATTTTTTGTTTTTTTGTTGTATGATTACCCTATGCTAATGTATCAATACAAATGCAGCAAACGTATGCACACACAATTCATACATCCACGAGCAGAGCCACGCTTATTTAATCACGAGGTAGGGTGTTCCTGCAGAAACGTGCTTGGTTTAGGTGGTTCTAACTGTTCTCACCAGGCCAAAGGTCCCCAAGGTGCCCCCATTATAGGGACCTCTCAATCTCTCTCCTCGGGTCATGCACGGAACTCCGTGGCGACACCCTTAGATCAAAAGAAGAGAGTTATCACCTTGAGTTGGTGGTTTTCCGACAACGGTAGTAGCCCCGTGTGCCAACTAACCGATCGTATCTGCCACCCACTCCCTATAGATATTCACTCTTGCCCCCGGGTATAGAGGGACTGTTGTGTGCAAGGGTTTTTGTGTGCAATTTATATTTCAAACAATTGCAGAAATAATCATACAGCAGTTATTTAAAGCCATACAATAAAAAACATACAGAAGGGTAAAGGCGTAATTTCAAATCTTTACTTAGTTTGAATTTATCTGTCACTAAATGGGATCAACTCTCTAGCTTCCCCAGTGGAGTCGCCATCTGTCGCCGCCGTCCCTTTCCGACGTCCGGGGGACGTCTCGAAACGTTTATGCGAGCGGTCGCGAAAAGATGGTTTAGACTCGCGTTTTTGTTTTAAAAGGTTTTCGAAAAGGGGTTCTTATGGAGTCGCCACCAATGTTTTGACCATAAACATTGGAAAAGGAAAAAATGTTGATTTTAAGAAAAACCGCACTTGGCCATTATAACCAGAGTTGGGTAAGGGAGTTAGTTACGTGTGGGGAAGGTGTTAGCACCCCACAACGCCCCTTTCGGGTTCCCTATGACAGATTAATTCATTTAAATAAAGACTACGAGAAATTACGCGATTACCCTATTTTATTACATAATATTAAATGGCTATCTACATGATTTTATTCTATGTTGCATGTATAAAATGATGAATAAAGCTAAATAAAGCAATAAAAGAGATATTAAAATAGCTATCTACATGATCCTATTCTACATGACATAATAAAGCTAAATAAAACAATAAAACAATAAATAAAACAATAAAAGAGAAGGGAATTGAAAAGAACCTCCGTAGCAAGCTTTATATTGAGAATCTCGAACTGTGAGGATGCGTTTTGGCAACCCCTCTCTCTACACAGTCTCTCCTCACCAATACAAGATCGACTCTACTAAAAATTTAAAGAAGAATCAAATGCCGGAATATAATTCCTTAACCGATTGTTACCTATTTAAGGCAATCGGAAAGATCATTCGAGAGAGAGAGAGAAGTAGACAAGTGCTCTAAAGTGTTTCAGAGCTCTCTGGAGTGTCTGTGGTGTGAAAAAGTGGCAAATGAGCCTCCTATTTATAGTTTTTCGCAGCTGGCGCACTTTGGGACGGCCGTCTGGGTTGGGACGGCCGTCTGGACTGGGATGGCCGTCCCAAATAGCAAAATTACACAGAGCGGGACCCCCAGGAAGGCCGGGACGGCCGTCCCACTTAAAATGGGTTTGGGACGGCCGTCCCACATACGGGACGCGCGTCCCAACTGTAAAATGACAGTTGGGACGGCCGTCCCACTTTTGGGACCGTGGTCTCGGCCTGTTTTGTCCAGTTTTCGTGTTCTGGGACCCCGGGAAGCTTTCCTTTCCTTTTTCGGACATAGATTGATGCCGAGGTGTGTCCGTTGAAGCTTTATCTTCATATAGGAAGTCTTCTTGGCCTCCAATAAGATGTCGGGCAAGCTTTGTCTTTGTGTAGGAAGTCTCTTTTGGCTTTTATCGTGTGAATGAGTGAACTCCGTCTTCTGTTGTGGGAGGTCCTTCTCGGTTTTGGGAAGCCGGATGAACTCCATCTTCGAGTGAAATTCCTCTAGCTTTTATTTTGAGAGGCCGGGCAAAATTAGGGGTCTACACCCGACCCCTTGAGAAGCTTCTCCAAAATCCCTCTCTACCGATGCCTGACCATGGAGTGGAAGGTCGAGTTATAACAATGGGACGTCAACCATTTATCTTGGGTATTGTAGATCCCAAATCTTGCCTGGCCACAAAAAAAAATAATAATAAGAGCATTTTGGCGAGTAGCTCCTTCCCAAATGGTGAGAAGGCCTTCCCAAATGGCGAGAAGGCAGGCCTTCCCAAATGGTGGAGGTGAGAAGGCCTTCCCGAAGGTGAGAAGGCCTTCCCAAATGGTGGGAGCGAGAAGGCCTTCCCGAATGGCGAGAAGGCATTCCCAAATGGTGAGGGCGAGAAGGCCTTCCCGAATGGTGAGAAGACCTTCCCAAATGGAAAGGGCGAGAAGGCCTTCCCGAATGGCAAATCCCAGATGGCCATCCCGACCTAGCATTTTTTCCTATTAATAGGAGCCTCATTCTACCCATTTTCACACACCATTCACTCCTACCACTCTCTAGGAAGCCTTTTGGCACTTTAGAGTGACTCTGAGTATTTTTTCAGAGTTCGAGTGAGCTTTCCCATTTCCGTTAAGGTAGAAATCGATTAAGGATGTCTCCTTTTTTTTAGATATCCGGCCCTCAGTAGGGTGACACCTTTATTTTTTGATCGAGGGAGGAGTGTCTCTGTAGAGTGCGGGGACTGCCAAAAAGCGTCCTCAAGTTCAATATTTATGAAAGCTCGCTTCGGAGGTTCTCCTTCATATCTCATCTCTTTTATTTCTTTCTTTTACTGTTTCCGTTGTATGCATTAGATATTAGAATCATGTAGATATCTACTTAAATTCTGTAATAAATAAATAGGGTAGAAGCATAATTTTATTGTCTTTATTTTAAGAATAGTCCATCATAGAGAACCTGAAAGGGGCGCTATGGGGGTGCTAATACCTTCCCCACACGTAACTAACTCCCTTACCCAACTCTGGTTATAATGACCAAAGTTGGTTTTTCGAAAACCACTGCCTTCTTTTTTTTCCTATTCCGATGTTTTCGGTAAAAACATCAATGACGACTCCATAAGAACCCTTTTCGAAACCTTGCTTTTAGGTCCAACTCGGTTATCAGACAACCGAAAGACACCTTTTCGAAAACCTCGCCCTTAGGTCTAGCCCGGTTATCGGATAGCCTAAAGGCGTTGTAACGTCACACTTTTAAAACACGAAATGGAAGTCGGAACCATCGCGTTACTCTGACCGCCTCTTTTGACGACGGTGACAGGTATGTCCTTGGTTCCGACCCAGCTCAGTCCTCATCAAATGTGGGGATTATCCGAGCATACCGTTAATAGTACTTAGGGGTTGCATAGCCTATTCTCCAAAAGTGGCTATGAGATAACTCATGAGGACCCAAACTGCAATATCACGGGAAGAGCTCGGAGGACTGTGTTTCTTCGGAGACCCATGCATTGTTGCTAATTCGCTTGTTGTATGAAGAGCATGGGAGAAACCAGTCTTCATGGGAGATAGAGAGCTAGGAAAAGCTCGAGTAGCTATCTCTAGTGACTGTGAGGAATGGAGAAGAAATAGAAGGATGTCACAACCATCCGCCCCACCTATTGCGCTTTCAAACAGTGGAGAGCTACAAACCCAAGTCGACGCCTTGACCCAGAGGATAGAAATCATGGGAGCCCAGATGAGGGCCCTTAAAGAAAGAGAGCAATAATTTATCCTCACCATAGACGGTCTACAGAGGCAATGCAAGAAGAAAGATCACGAGATAGAGCACCTCAAAGATCAATGTGCTGATTCTAATGAACAAGTTATCCGAGCATCCAAAACTGCCAGAATCAGCTCAGATAACCAACTTCAAGAAATAACCGCCAAATCAGCACGCCTTGAGGCCGAATGTGTAAAACAAGCTCAAACGATCAAGGAGTTGCTGCAAGACCTCACAAGGACTCAGTCTGAAATACGGCAGGAGCGGGAGGCTAACCAGAGGCTTAACAGAAACCTCACTGAGCTACACTGCAAAGAAAGAGATGGATTAGCTCAGTATGGTCAAGTGCTATGAGAAAAGGACCGAACCCTTGCGAAACTCGACAAGCTACAAGCCTTGGTCGTCCATGAGGAGGCAAAGATCAAAGAGGCTCAAAAGTACAGCGAAGATATGAGTCAGGCGGTCCAAAAACAAACTGAAGCACTCGCTCGTCACGTCCGGGAAGCCGAAAGAGAATTACATAGAGATCAAGACCCGCCTATGGGTTTCTTTAGGCTTTTCCATTTCTGTCAAAAATTGCTTCGTAGCATGGAGTAGGGGAATGTACACTTTCTACAAATAAGTAAAATTTCTTTATTCAAAAATTGTCTACTTGCATGCATTACATCCATTTGCATATCTGAATTCCCCTCCTTCACTTTTTTAATAAATAAGATAATAAAAAGGAAGGATTAACTGACACGTCTTCCAATCAGAAGGATGGAGAGAAAGCCGCTCATAATCTAGCTTTCCCCAACAGTCGATTCACCACAAGAGGATAATAAGCCTCGGTCGTTGGTTCTCAAGGTTAATAAAGAAGAGGGGGCAAGGACGCCTATGTGACTATTTGTACCTCGCCCTTTCCCCTATGAATCAAATAAAGTTGTACCGTGGAGATATGAGGAATCTTCACCAACAAAGGAAGATATCTCCAACATAGTTGGCATTGGGGGCATGACCAAAAGCAGAAGAATATACTCCCCCAAGGAGTTACAAGAAGATGTCCCCAAGAATAAAGGAAAAAATAAACAGACCGAAGAAAGAGAAAATAAAGAATCCAATGAGGAGACTGACGAATTACTCCAGTTCATAACAAAGTGAGTATTTCATTATCGACCAGCTCAATCATACACCTGCAAAGATAACTCTGTTATCTCTAATGATGACTTCGGAACTGCATAGAAATGCCCTGATGAAGGTCTTAAGCGAAGTGCATGTACCTCATAATATATCGCAAGAAAAAGTTGAGAGGATCGTCGGTCACATTACGACTAGCGATCACCTCACCTTCACAGATGAAGAACTCCCCCTAGAGGGGTCAAGCCACAACAAGCCCTTGCACATTTCTATCAAATGCAAGGAGTATCTCATCGCTAATGTTCTTATGGATAACGGGTCATCCTTAAACGTGATGCCCAAGTGCACACTTGACAAGTTGACTATTTAAGGAACCCGCTTGCGCCCAAGCAGCACTATCGTTCGAGCCTTCGATGGATCCAAACGAGAAGTAGTGGGGGAAATTAACCTGCCAATCCAAGTTGGACCCACTATCTTCAACATTGATTTTCACGTAATGGACATTACTCCGGTGCATAGTTGTCTCCTTGGCAGACCTTGGATTCATGATGCTAAGGCAGTACCTTCAATGCTCCACCAAAAAGTCAAGTTTATAGTAGATGATAAACTGGTCACGGTCCAAGAGAATATGATATCCTGATCAGTGGACCGTCTACCCAACCTTATGTGGATGCGGCTAAAGAGGCCCTTGAAACATTTTTTCAAGCGCTTGAAATTGCCAGTGTAGAGAGACTTCCCATTAATACGAAGGTATCCTGCATGATGATGAAGCATGATTACCATCCTGGTCAAGGACTGGGGGCTACGCAAAAGTTAGGGTCAAGCCACTAGGAAACCCGAACAAAAATAAAGGGTAGCCTAGGAAAAATAAGGGTTACAAATTAAGGTCCGATAGGATTCCCAAAAACAGGAAAAAATGAACCTAGACAAAAGATAGGACCAAAAACATAATATCCTAGTCCGAAAATCCGAAGGGTGGTTGTAGACCCCAAATCTTGCCCGACCTCAAAATAGAGTAGAAGACCTCCTATTCGAATATGGACAAAGCCTAAAAAGTCACTAAGAGAGACTATTAGGCCCCATAATAAAAAATAAAATTAAATTAAATTAAAAAATTCTGGCGAGAAGGCCTTCCCAAATAGTGGGGGCGAGAAGGTCTTCCCGAATGGTGAGAAGGCCTTCCCAAATGGTGAGGGCGAGAAGGCCTTCCTAAATTGCAAGGGCGAGAAGGCCTTCCCGAATGGCGAGAAGGCCTTCCCGAAATCCCAGATGGCCATCCCGACCTAGCACTTTTTCCTATAAATAGGAGCCTCATTCCACCCACTTTTACACACACCATTCACTCCTACCACTCTCTAGGAAGCCTTTTGGCACTTTAGAGTGACTCTGAGTATTTTTCCAGAGTTCGAGTGATCTTTCCGATTTCCGTTAAGGTAGAAATCGGTTAAGGATGTCTCTTTTTTTTTAGATATCTGGCCCTCGGTAGGGTGACACCTTTATTTTTTGATTGAGTGAGGAGTGTCTCTGTAGAGTGCAGGGTCTACCAAAAAGCGTCCTCAAGTTCAATATTTATGAAAGCTCGCTTCGAAGGTTCTCCTTCATATCTCTTCTCTTTTATTTTCTTTTACTGTTTCCCTTGTATGCATTAGATATTATAATCATGTAGATAGCTACTTAAATTTTGTAATAAAAAAATAGGGTAGAAGCATAATTTTATTGTCTTTATTTTAAGAATAGTCCATCATAGGGAACCCGAAAGGGACGTTGTGGGGGTGCTAATACCTTCCCCACACGTAACTAACTCCTTTACCTGACTCTGGTTATAATGGCCAAAGTTGGTTTTTTGAAAACCACTGCCTTCTTTTTTTCCTTTTCCGATGTTTTCGGTAAAATCATCGATGGCGACTCCATAAGAACCCTTTCAAAAACCTTGCTCTTAGGTCCAACCCGGTTATCGGACGATCTAAGAGCACTCTTTCGATAACCTCGCCCTTAGGTCTAGCCCGGTTATCGAACAACCTAAAGGCGTTGTATCGTCACACTTTTAAAACGCGAAATGGAAGTCGGAACCATCGCGTCGCTCCGACCGCCTCTTTTTGACGGCGGCGACAGATGGCGACTCCGCTGGGGAAGCTAGAGAGTTGATCCCATTTAGTGATGGACTAGTTTGATAAATAAAAGACTTAAAAATTTCGCTTTTACCCTATCTTGCTTTATAACACGTTTATTTGTTTGGCTTTAATAATTGTTGTTTGTTTATTTTACGCAATTGTTTGAAATACAAACTGTACACAAACCCTTGCATACAACAGTTCCCTCTATACCCGGGGGCAAGAGAGAAATCCATAGGGAGTGGGTGGTAGGTACGATTCGCCGTAGTGATGGCCCTGAGCCCACTGGTGTGATCGGAAACCACTACTCAAGGTGATAACCTTCCTCTTTTGGCACAAAGACTGACTATGGCCTTAGTGTTAAGCATGGTCGGAAGGCTGGAGAGTGGGGACCCTATAATGGGGGCACCTTGGGGGCCTAAGCCTTGGTGAGAACAGTTAGAACCTACCCTTGCCAATGCACTTTTCTGCAGGAAAACCCTACCTCGTGATTAAAATGACTCCTCACGTGTTCGCGGATGACTGAATTGTGTGTGCATTTGATTGTTGCATTTGCTTGCATAGCTTAACCAAACAACGAATAAAAACAGAAAAACCACAAAAATATTTTCGCAATAAACAATCTTATCTTGGACAGTCTTCATTTAAGTTAGTCTGGTTTCAGGTTCTTTGTAAGCTAAGTAGCAACGTTGACCTACAGAAGAGATAAGGGGTCATAAGAACAGATAAAAACCTTTATTTTTGCAATAAACGACTTTATCTCGGACAGTCTTCATTTAAGCTAGCCTGGTTTCAGGTTCTTTGTAAGCTAAGTAGCCACGTTGACCAATAGAAGAGATAAATGGTCAAAACAAAAAATAAAAACAACCAAAAAAGCAATAATCACAAAAACATAATACAATAATTTTGATAAAATCAAAACATTCATTTCAAAATAAAAATAAAATGATAAAACGATTTTGACAAAACAGTCATCTCAAAATAAAATAGATAATAATATAATTTTTGACAAAGTCGTGTCATTCATTCCATAAAGTGGTAAAACCAAGAGAGAAAATAAATGCATAAAGAAAGGTATGCATAAACTGTTAGAATCGCGCAACGGAATGTTCGCGTGGTCGGACAAAAACCAAGAGGGGGGGGGGGGTGAATTGGTTTCTTAACAAAAATTAGGTTTTCAAAATTTTCCCCAAATTTTACCGATTAAAAACTGTGTAAATGTAAATAGAGTAGAGATAGAATCTTACACAGGAGATTTATATTGGTTCGGATCAAAAGACCCTACGTCCAATTGCTAATCACTCAAACAGAGGATTAACGCTGTCACTATAATCATAGTTGTTACAAACAGATTACAATGGAAAAGATAAAGTAAAGAAAACACCTCTCTTGAAATCCACAAGAGATGAAGAACAGCTTTCCCTAGAGACGGCACAACACACAATCCACTAAGAACTCCACTTAGTGATTCTTATCGCTTCTAGCCCACACCAGGTTCCAAAAGCCCCTTTTTCTTGCAACAAACAGTTCTCTGGCACTCACAACATTTAACTTTTGTATGAAAAAGGTTGTTCTACTTTTCTGAGTGCCATAGAGAAGCTTAAGTAGAGAAATTAGGGTTTGGGAATTGGGATTTTCGAAACTAGGAGTCTTGGAATTAGGGTTTTCGAAAATAGGGTTGATTTGAAGTTAAAAATCAAAATCTGACTGAAATAATCGATTAAATGAAGTGTTAATCGATTATTACAGAGCCAAAATCAACAGAACCCCAAAGCTCTTTGTTTTAATCGATTAACATGTGTGTTAATCGATTAAACCAGTGAGTAGATACAGAAAATGGTTTTTCTCACTGTTTTAATCGATTATTTCACCATTTAATCGATTAAAGCCAAAGCACTTTGATAAAATTGAGCTTTTTGAAGCTTCTAAGGTGCAGACTATGTACCGGCTGAAAGAATTAATGGTTGAGTTCAAGAGGGGGGGTGAATTGAACTTTAAAACATTTTCGCAAAACTTACTTTCTTTTGGAAGAATGAGTTATCTTTATTCAATCTTTGCAAA
>OY731401.1:32480208-32555401 GCA_963425845.1 Sphenostylis stenocarpa | reverse complement strand
GGTGAGTGGCGCTCCACACAAATAGCAATGAAGAGCAGCAGACGAAGTATTTTGCCTTCTGGTGACGGAATTCCACCGAGAGCAGGGTATCGGCAAGAATAGCAGCGGGGGACTTTTCGAATTCACGTCCCGAGCGGAAGAAGGCGTCCATGACGGCCGATCTATTGTGTCGAAATGGAAGGGGAACAAGACTGTTCCAAAAATTATGAGGGCCAGGGTTTTGTTAAAGGCAACCCATTCTGTCCGTTCAGCCAGGTAGGACAGGTGGTCTTCCAACATCGTTACTTTCCAACCCTGGGTGTTCCCCTTCTTTATCAGGGTACTCTGGCGGAATGGCAACTGAATAAGGGCAGCGACTGGTGCTGCGGGAGTATATGCTTCGTGGCGAACATGGACCCCGGCTGATTTGGGCCACCTCAACATGGTCTCATACTCCTCTAGGGTGGGCACCAAGTTGAACTGCGGAAACTCGAAACATCGCAGATTTGGATTCCAGTAGTGGATTAGTGCCCTTAAGAACACCTGATCGACACATATCTTCAGAAGGTCTAAAATCCGTCCGTAGGATTTTTCGAAGTCAGCGCAGACCTCTGATGGCATTACCGCGCTTAGCCGTTCCAACCTCTCAGTATGGAAACGGGGAATGTCCACCTTCTTTGTCTGCCTACTTGTCTCCTCCATTTCTAAAACCAAAATGCATTTTTGATGAAATGGATGCTTATTTGAATGTGAGTGTTTATTTTCTATTTATCATGTTTTTCTACATGATGTTTGCGTATTTTTTTATTTTGGAAGAATAAACTATCTATATGAATATTTTATGAGTATAACATTTTTGGACCAGGTCTTATTTATGAACTTTGGAAAAATGGATTTTTTTTTATTTGTTTATTTTATAGCCTTTTATCTCTTCTGTCGGAACTGCGTGGCTACTTAGCTTACAAAGAACCTGAAACCAGGCTAGCTAAAAGGCAGACTGTCCGAGATAAAATATGGCTTTATGTGAAAGAATATTTAGCGTCCCTTATCTCTTCTGTCGGAACTGCGTGGCTACTTAGCTTACAAAGAACCTGAAACCAGGCTAGCTAAAAGGCAGACTGTCCGAGATAAGGGTGTTTATTTGTGAAAAATATTTTTGGTTTTTGTTGTTTTGTTGTTTGTTTATGCTATGCAACATATAAATGCAACAATCATATGCACACACAATTCGATCATCCCCGAACAGGCGAGATTTCATTTTTATCACGAGGTAGGGTTTTCCTGCACAAAAGTGCATTGGCCAGGGGTGGTTCTAACTGTTCTCACCAGGCTAAGGCCCCCAAGGTGCCCCATTATAGGGTCCCCATTCTCCAACCGTCCGACCATGCTTAGCACTAAGGCCATAGTCAGTCTTGTTGCCAAAAGAGGAAGGTTATCACCTTGAGTGGTGGTTTCCGATCACACTGGTGGGCTCAAGGCCCTCACTACAGCGAACCGTACCTGCCACCCACTCCCTATGGATTTCTCACTTGCCCCTGGGTATAGAGGGAACTGTTGTGTGCAAGGGTTTGTGTACAGTTTTTATTTCACACAATTGCGTAAGTGTAAACAAACAACAGTTATTAAAGCCAAACATTAAAACATGTTATAAATACAAGTTAAGGGCAAAAGTGTTATTTTCTTGGTTTATTTATTATTTAAGCCAGCCCATCACTAAATGGGATCAACTCTCGAGGCTTCCCCAGTGGAGTCGCCATCTGTCGCCACCGTCTGAGAGAAGGCGGTCGGAGCGACGCGATGGTTTTTCGACCCTTTTGATTTTCGCATTTTTTATGGGTGGTTACAACGCCTTTAGGTTGTTCGATAACCGGGCTAACCTAGGGGCGAGGTTTTCGAAAAGTGTCCTTGGGCTGTCCGATAATCGGGCTAACCCAAGGACTTATTTATTTTGGGTTCTATGGAGTCGCCACCGATGTTTTTACCAGAAACATCGGAAAAGGTTTTCAAAAGGCGTTGGTTTTCGAAAACCAACTTTGGTCATTAGAACCAGAGTTGGGTAAGGGAGTTAGTTACATTGTAAAGGAAGTGTTAGTTCCTTTACTACGCCCCTTTCGGGTTCCCTATGATAGGCCAGCTTTTATTGTCAATAAATAAACCGAAAAATACTCTTTTGCCCTTTTTTTAGTGCGAAATTTAAAGTTATGACTACATGGCCCTAATCTATTGCGTAATTTAAATTTAAAGCGATAAAAGGGGAGAGGAAGAGTTTAAACCTCCGAAGCAAGCTTTTTTTTATTTCTTTGAAATAAATGGGTGCTTTTTGGCAGCCCTTCACTCTACAAGACGTCGGAAACTCTTCTAGACGCCGGAAAATGCTCTCAAAGACACTAAGAAACTCCGAAAATGCGTCGGAGGGATTCTAGAGAGAAGTTTTTAGAGAGAAGGCAGAGCTAATGCTTGAGGTGTGTGGAAATGAGGGGGGGAGAGCCCCTATTTATAGGTTTTCGCGCTGTCAGGTGGCGAGACCGCCGGTCTCGTCTAACAGGGTCGAGACCGCTGTCTCGTCCAACGAGACCGCCGTCTCGACGTGCCAAGCGCGGCGAGACCGCCGTCTGGGGGAACGAGACCGCCGTCTCGCCCTTCGCAGGTGGCGAGACCGCCGTCTCGTCAAGCGAGACGGCGGTCTCGCCACTTGCGTGAGGCGAGACGGCGGTCTGGGAAATCCAGAGGGCGGTCTCGTCCCAACAAAGCGAGAAAACTTATTTTTTTGTACACAAACTCCCTCCTATCCTAGTATGGGGCCTAATAGTCTCTCCTAGTGGCTTGTTAGGCTTCGTCCATCTTCGAATAGGAGGTCTTATGGATTTTATTTGGAGGCCGGGCAAGATTTGGGGTCTACAACCTACACACCCACAAAATAAACTCTATATGTCTTCATCAAATCCAACAAGTGCTTCACTTGTTGCATCCGGAACATCTCGTATTCTTGGATTAAGGAGTTTTTACATGCTCTCTTAACATCGTCAGTACCTTCGTGGGTCACTCTTAGCATTTCCCACATCTCCTGAGCACTTTTACAAACAGAAATCCTATAAAACTCGTCAAGGGTTAAAGCAGATGAAATTATATTTCTAGCCCTAACGTCAAATTGAGCTTTTCTGTTTTCCTCTGCAGTCCATCTAGAAAAAGGTTTGGGAACGTCAACACCGTTCTCAGTAACTTTAGGAATATATGGACCGTTTAAAATAGCCTCCCAAACGCCTCTATCAACAGACTCTAAAAAGATTTGCATTCGTACCTTCCAGAAAGGATAATTTTGACCCGTAAAAAGTGGGGGTTTGTTGATAGACGCACCTTCAGCAAAAGTTTGATTTTGTCCGGTCATTTTCGAAAAGTTTGAATGACTATCAAAGCAAGCTCTGATACCACTTGTTAGAATCGTGCAACGGAATGTTCGCGTGTTCGGACAAAAACCAAGAGGGGGGGTGAATTGGTTTCTTAATAAAAAATTAGGTTTTCAAAATTTTCCCCAAATTTTACACAGGAGATTTATACTGGTTCGGATCAAAAGACCCTATGTCCAGTTGCTAATCACTCAAACAGAGGATTAACGTTGTCACTATAATCACAATTGTTACAAACAAATTACAATGGAAAAGATAAAGTAAAGAAAACACCTCTCTTGAAATCCACAAGAGATGAAGAACAACTTTCCCTAGAGACGACACAACACACAATCCACTAAGAACTCCACTTAGTGATTCTTATCGCTTCTAGCGGACACTAGGTTCCAAAAGCCCCTCTTTCTTGCAACAAACAATTCTCTGGCACTCACAGCACTTAACTTTTGTATGAAAAAGGTTGTTCTTATTTTCTGAGTGCCATAGAGAAGCTTAAGTAGAGAAATTAGGGTTTGGGAATTGGGAATTTCGAAAATAGGAGTCTTGGAATTAGGGTTTTCGAAAATAGGGTTGATTTGAAGTTAAAAATCAAAATCTGACTGAAATAATTGATTAAATGAAGTGTTAATCGATTATTACAGAGCCAAAATCAACAGAACCCCAAAACTCTCTGTTTTAATCGATAAAAAGACCTGTTAATCGATTAATAGGCCTGTTAATCGATTAAACCAGTGAGCAGATATAAAAAATGGTTTTTCTCACTATTTTAATCGATTATTTCACCAATTAATCGATTAAAGCTGAGACACTTTGATAAATTTGAGCTTTTTGAAGCTTCTAATGTGCAGACTATGTATCGGCTATCTCAAACTCTAATATTACAAACTCAATCTAATCAAAACAGAGTTATTACACTATAAAACAAGTCTTCAACACTCTAAGTCTTGTGTTCTTGAATCATCATCAAAATCAACAAGCTTCATGTCCATCAAGTTCAACATCAAGTCGTTGAATGTTCAACACAAATCGAACATCTCAGTCAAAAGTTATGCCACTTTGAACATTTACCTCCCTTTTGTACTAGTGCATGCATAAATACATTCATTCTAAGGAATATCCATCTCATAAATCATTTGTTTTAAACAATAAAAATCATTTTGCATTCTAGAAAGCGGCTGGTATTCTTCATGCCCTCATCCGCATACAAAAAAAACACAAAATCCCAAACACTATCATACATCATGTCAGAAAATAAAACATGATAATAAACAAACACTTGCATACATGCATCCACCAAACTTCATCCTCATAACATGCATCTAATAATAGACAATCGAAGAAGTGAACATTCCTCAATACCATGAAAAGAGGATTAGGGCATTCGCATGCCATGCACGGGAAGTCAAAAAGAAAATAAATAGAAATTCTAACATGCGTATGGGTTCATTTAGGCTTCTCCACTTTTAAAAAAAATGTACTTCGAAACATTGCATTGAGGAATGTACACTGTCTGGATAAAATAAATAAAATTGTTTGTTTTCATCATCTCTTCAAGTGTCTATTGTATTCATAAATTGCATTCATAAATTGCATTCATTCTCACTTTAATAATAATAAGATAATAAAAAGAAAGGATTAGTCGATGTGTTTTCCACGAATCGAAGTAAGATGAAGAACAAACCTTTCGTCATCAAGTTCTCTCCAACGGTTGATCCGCCTAAGGAGGATAATAAGCCTCAATTGTTGGGTATCCAAGTTAATAAGAAAGAGGGGGCAAGGATGCCACTACATTTGTTCACACCTCGGATAAGGCTGCACCATGGAGATACGCAAAAACATCGCCCATTAGTGAGGATATCTCCAGCATAGCCAACATTGGGGGGCAGGATTAGAAGTAGAAGAATCTACTCCCCCGAAGAGCTACCAGACAATGCTCCCAAGAATAAAGGAAAAATAATAAGATCGAAGAAAAACATAATCCAAAGGGGAAACTGAGAAGACTTTGGACTCATGACGCTAAGGCAATTCTTTCAACGCTCCACCAAAAGAGACAAACTTACTGTAGGCAATAAGTTGGTCACAAAGACGACATTCGGATCAGCAAGTCGTTTGCCCTACCTTGAATGGATGCGACTGAAAAGGACCTTTGAAATATCTTTTGCCAATATGAAAATACTTCCCCAACAATATGACGGTGACCCACGTGATGAGGAAATATAGATGCTACCCAAACCAAGGGTTCATTAGAAACTCTCAAGGAATAAGGGAGCCACCAGATCTTAAAGACAATCCTTTAAAGCATGGCCTAGGGCATGACCCTACAAAGGATCAAGCTACATGGAGAAAAGGGAAGTCTCCCCTCTGCAGCTCAAATCAGATTTTCCCAAACAAAGGGGTCCAAGCGTCAAAAGCGACTTTAGTCATTAGGTGTTCTCCTTCTGATTCTTAGGGTTTGTAAATCCAATAACTATTAGAGATTACTCCTCGGGGCTAGCCCGATCCCCGAGCATTTTAGGGCACATATTTCCCTATTAATTACAAAGAATGTCATTCTTACTATCTTCTTCTCTTCTTGCTATTAATGTCTAAACCTCATTAATAAGCATGTTTAAGCAAACGTTTTCAAAAGTGCGTCAAAGAATCAAAATGCGCCATTGACCAAAATAAAAGTCAAATCCATTACCACTGATTGACTAGAAGCACAAAATAAAGTTTTACCTCGTCATAAATAAATTCGTGTTTCACCAATGTTGTGAAAGAGAAAAGAAAATCAAAAGAAAAAGCCCATAGAAGCCAAAGGCCAAAAGAAAAGGGCAAGATACCCGGTAGGAAACCCAAAAAACCATAAAGGGTAGCCTAGGCAAAAATTAGGGTTACAAAATAAAGTCCACTAGGTTTCCCAAACCAAAAAAAAAAAGAGAAACCTAGACAAAAGTTAGGACAGAATAAAACACAACATCCTAGACTGAAAACCCAAAGGGCGGACTAGGGAAGTCAATCAGTCATAGCAAGCACCATACAATAAGACGTCATTCCATAAACAAAACGTATGTTTAAACTAGCCTAAACACTCTAACCAACCTTGGCTAGCCGTTCTTACAAAAACCATTTTTTGTTAAAATAAAACAATTCTAAAACACAAGCCTTTGAATTAAATATCCTCTTCTTTCTTTTCTCTTGACCCTTACTACTACAGCATTCTAGTAATTAGTAGAGAAATATGGAGATAGTAATCAATAGGAGGTTTGACATCCCCAAGGAAAGGGAGGGGCACACAGACGTGGCAAGTTGCTATACAATCAACACAATCATTCTTCAGTCATGGAAAAATCGAGACGGCAAAATCGGTACAGCCTATCATGTTGACAAAGCACATAACATCAGAAGCTCATCAAAAGTAAAAGCACATTGATTAATCCTTTTGAAAAATTAATTGAAATAGTATTATAGGATGCATATCACGAACATTGCATACATGCATATGATAGGCTCCTATCTCTCAAAAAAAAAAAAAAAGAGAAAGAAAAAATGACAATAAAAAAAATAATGTCTGCTAGGAGATTCTTAGGCAAAAGTTAGGGCATTCATAAAAAAGGAAAAAGTCCGCTAAGATATCCTAGGCAAAAATTAAAGCAGCCCGCTAGACCGAAAACCCCAAAAAGGGCGGTCTAGGCAAAAGATAGGGCTAAACCAAAAAATGAATAAAAGAGAGGGGGGTCCTTCATCATAATCATGAAAGTCCAGCAGCAGAATGCTAGTCACTTTTTCAAATGCATCGATAAAAAAAAGATAGATTACATTTAAGGCATCCACACACAAGTAGTCGCACAAAACGACTTTGTCAAGAAAGAAATAAAAATCACTTCAGATAAATAACAAAAAAAAAAAACCAAAAAACGTTCATGCATATAAGGAGACTAGCTCCATGATTGTGATTGAAAACAGGATCACCGAGACCGAGTCTCCAAAATAAAGCCTTCAAGATGGAGCAAGTCGTCAATCAAGCAACTCAGCAGAATAAGAACTTCTGAAAATCAAAAGCTCCAGCTACCATCCTTCTACCCAGAAAATAAGGCATAAGAAAGTAATAAGTCTCCAAACACTGCTCTCCCTCAAGAAAGAAGAGCGAGTTGTCATAAGAAGCTTCCAGAAGCCAAAGCTCCAATCATCACCCAATAAAAGAGGGCACAATCATCAGACATCATAAAAGAAAAGTCGACAAAAAGGCTTAGTCATCCCCAAGAGGATCCCTTCCTACTCTGAAGGCAAAACAAAAACACTCCTCACGGCTCAGCATTACCACTACATGAGTCATCGAGCACACTCACCCAAAGTCTCCTCCACACTCCCCAATGGAGAATAAAGGCTTCAAGAGCCCATCATCATCAACAGTCAAAAGAGTCCAATCTTCATACCAACAAGGGCTCAACAAAAAAAGGAAAAAAGAAGAAAACTCTTGCATCCCCAGAGGATGTCCAAAAGAAAAGGCCGAATAAAAATCCTCAAGTGGATCTCCTAAAAAGTCTACAAAAAGAATCAGAAATTTCCATCCCCCAGTGGAATAAGAGCTTCACAAGTTTATCTTGCATCAACATCAATCAAGGAGCCAAGACTCCATCCCTAGAAAAGAAAAAACAGGTCCCCAGGAAGTAAACTAATTCCCTGGTGGATCACCAAAGAAAGAAAACTTCATCCCTAGTCGACCTCCCAAAAAGAAGAAAAAAGCCAGCGTAATAAAAAGAGACTAAAAAGTAAAAAGGCTTACGCTTAGTCCCAAAAAAGCCAGATTTCAAAATTGCGATAAAAAAGAGATAAATCGCGGAAAAATGCGAAATCAAATAAATCAATAAAATCCCTAATTGGGTCACCTCAGAAAAAGGGAAAAACAACAAAAAAGGATCAGAAATTCCATCCCCCCAACAGAATTAGAGCATCACAAAAACAAGCTCGCACCTATAAAGAGTCGAAACTCCATTCCCCCAAAGGGCTACCAAAATCTGACCCTCGGGAAGTCGACCAATTCCATGGTGGATCAATAAAAAAGAAAGATCATCTCAGTGAGCCTACTGCAAAAGCAAAAAGTTCATCCTCAGAATGTCATTTGCCTACGCATAGGCAAGGCCTACCAAGCAAGAGCCAGCATCCCCATAAGGGAATATCAGCCTAGTCAGAGGGAAAACAAATGTAGCCAAAAGTCTTCACTTCCGATGAAGAATCTGCCTACTCAGAGGCATTACCAGAAACTCAATAGATATCCGCCTAATCAAGAGGCCTCACCAAGATCAACAAATCCCCAGAGGATTCCTGCCTACCTAAGAGGCACTAATAAAAAATCCCCGACAACCAGCAAAGTCGGATGACCACTGTAGACCCCAAATCTTGCCCGGCCTCCAAATAAAGACCAGAAGACCTCCTATTTGAAGATGGACGAAGCCTAACAAGCCATTAGGAGAGACTATTAGGCCCCATACTAGGATAGGAGGGAGTTTCTGTACAAAAAATAAGTTTTCTCGCCTTGTTGGGACGAGACCGCCGTCTGGACTTCCCAGACCGCCGTCTCGCCTCATGCAAATGGCGAGACCGCCATCTCGCTTGACGAGATGGCGGTCTCGCCACCTGCGAAGGACGAGACGACGATCTCGTTTCCCCAGACGACGGTCTCGCCTCGTTTGGCAGTCGAGACGGCGGTCTCGTTAGACGAGACGGCGTTCTCGACCCTGTCAGACGAGACCGGCGGTCTCGCCACTGACAGGCACGAAAACCTATAAATAGGGGTCCTCCCCCCCTCATTTCCACACCACAAGCTTCTAGCTCTCCCTTCTCTCTAAAACTTCTCTCTAGAATCCCTCTGACGCATTTCCGGAGTTTCTGAGTGTCTTTGAGAGCTTTTTTTTGGCGTCCAGAAGAGTTTCCGGCATCTTGTAGAGTGAAGGGCTGCCAAAAAGCACCCATTTATTTTAAAGAAATATAAAACAAAGCTTGCTTCAGAGTTTTAATTTCTCCCCCTCTACTTTTACTGCTTTAATTTAAATTACGCAATAGATTAGGGCCATGTAGTCATAACTTTAAATTCCGCACAATAAAAAGGGCAAAAGCATATTTTCCGGTTTATTTATTAAACAATAAAAGCCGGTCTATCATAGGGAACCCGAAAGGGGCGTCATAAAGGGACTAATACTCCCTTTACACGTAACTAATTCCCTTACCCAACTCTGGTTCTAATGACCAAAGTTGGTTTTCGAAAACCAACGCCTTTCAAAAACCTTTTCCGATGTTTCCGGTAAAAACGTCGGTGGCGACTCCATAGAACCCAAAATAAATAAGTCTTTGGGTTAGCCCGGTTATCGGACAGCCCAAGGACACTTTTCAAAAACCTCGCCCCTAGGTTAGCCCGGTTATCGGACAACCTAAAGGCGTTGTAACCACCTATAAATCATCGCGTCGCTCCGACCGACCGACCGACCTTCTCTCTTTTTGAGACGGCGGCGGCAGATGGCGACTTCACTGGGGAAGCCTCGAGAGTTGATCCCATTTAGTGATGGGCCGGCTTAAAAATAAATAAACCAAGAAAATAACGCTTTTGCCCTTAACTTGTATTATAACATGTTTTATTGCTTGGCTTTAAATAACTGTTGTCTGTTTATACTTCCGCAATTGTGTGAAATACAAATTGTACACAAACCCTTGCACACTACAGTTCCCTCTATACCCGGGGGCAAGTGAGAAAACCATAGGGAGTGGGTGGAAGGTACGGTTCGCTGTAGTGAGGGCCTTGAGCCCACCAGTGTGATCGGAAACCACCACTCAAGGTGATAACCTTCCTCTTTTGGCAACAAGACTCACTACGGCCTTAGTGCTAAGCATAGTCGGACGGCTGGAGATGGGGACCCTATAATGGGGGCACCTTGGGGGCCTTAGCCTGGTGAGAACAGTTAGAACCAACCCTCGCCAATGCACTTTTCTGCAGGAAAACCCTACCTCGTGATAAAAAAATGAATTCTCGCCTGTTCGTGGATGATCGAATTGTGTGTGCATATGTTTGTTGCATTTATCTGTTGCATAGCAACAAAACAAAAAACCAAAAATATTTTCACAAATAAACACCCTTATCTCGGACAGTCTGCCTTTTAGCTAGCCTGGTTTCAAGTTCTTTGTAAGCTAAGTAGCCACGCAGTTCCGACAGAAGAGATAAGGGACGCTAAAATATCCTTTCGCTAAAAGCCATATTTTATCTCGGACAGTCTGCCTTTTAGCTAGCCCGGTTTCAGGTTCTTTGCAAGCTAAGTAGCCACGCAGTTCCGACAGAAGAGATAAAAGGCTATAAAATAAAAAGCAATAAAAATCAAAATAAAAATCCAAAATAACAAAATCAAAACATTTATAACAATAATTTTGACAAAGTCGTGTCATTCATATTGCATCATAAATGGAAAAACCAAGAGAAAAAAGTAAATGCATAAAGAAAGGAAAGTATGCATACGCATCATTTTAATAAAACCCCTAAAAAATGGGTCTTAGAGGCGTTTTTTGGGAAAATTACTGGGCCAAATCCCCTTTGGGTATTTGCAACTTGGTTCTTCACCCTTTTTTCTTCGTTTCGACATGTTGTGCGTCCAAATCGGACAACCCAGTCAAAAGTTATGTCACTTTGAACATCTATCGCCCTTTTGTACTGGTGCATGCATAATAACATTCATTCTAGGGAGCACTAGATATCCCTAAGACAATGGCGAAAGAGGCCCCGAGCACATTTGTGACCTTCACGACAAGGAAGGGACAAGTGTACTAAGGCGTGATGGTGACTGCCATTATACTTGTCAAATCTGTGATGGGAAAGGAACCATTACACCGAGGTGGGTAGGATACCCCACAAAGCATAAGCTTTAAGGAGGATACCTAAGCCATTGTCTTAAGGAATATCCATCTAATAAATCATTCATTTTAAACAATAAAAATCTTTTTGCATTCTAGAAAGCGGCTGGTATTCTTCATGCCCTCATCCGCATACCCAAAAAAAAAAAACAAAAAAAACACAAAATCCCAAACACTATCATTCATCATGTTAGAAAATAAAACATGATAATGTTTAGAAAAAACAAACACCTACATACATGCATCCACCAAACTTCATCCTCATAACACAATAGACAGTCGAAGAAGTGGACATTCCTCAATACCATGTGAAGAGGATAGGGCATTCACATACAAATTTTAACCAACGTATGCGTTCCTTTAGGCTTTTCGTTTTTAAAATGTACTTCGAAACATTGCATTGAGGAGTGTACACTGTCTGCATGAAACAAATAAAATTGTTTGTTTTCATCATCTCTTCAAACGTCTATCGCATTCATAAATTGCATTCATTCATTCTCACTTTAATAATAATAAGATAATAAAAAGAAAGGATTAGTCAATGTGCTTTCCATGAATCAGAATAAGATGGAGAGTAAGCCTTTCGTCATCAAGTTCTCCCCAATGGTTGATCCGCCCAAGGAGGATAACAAGTCTCAACCATAGGATATCCAAGTCAATAAGGAAGAGGGGGCAAGGATGCCGTTACATTTATTTATGTCTCGAA
Source organism: Sphenostylis stenocarpa (assembly GCA_963425845.1). NCBI lineage: Eukaryota > Viridiplantae > Streptophyta > Magnoliopsida > Fabales > Fabaceae > Sphenostylis > Sphenostylis stenocarpa. The sequence goes on along the minus strand of OY731401.1, from coordinate 32,543,443 downwards.
CCAAATAAAGTTGTACCATTGAGATACGCAGAAACATCGTCCATCAATGAAGATATCTCCGGCATAGCCAACATTCGGGAGCAGAATTAGAAGTGAAACAATCTACACCCCCAGGAGCTATAAGGCAATGCTCCCAAAAATAAAGGAAAAATAATAAGACCGAAGAAAAATATAATCCAAAAAAGGAAATCGAAGAGACTTTGGATTCACGACGCTGAGGCAATTCTTTCAACGCTCCGTCAAAGAGACAAACTCAAGATAGGCGACAAGCTAGTCACAGTTTAAGCTAGAGACGACATTCAGATCAGTAAGTCATCTGCCCTACATTGAATGGATGCGGCTGAAGAGGACCTTTGAAATATCTTTTGCCAATATGAAAAGACTTCCCCAACAATATGAAGGTGACCCACATGATGAGAAAATATGGATATCGCTCAAACCAAGGGCTCATTAAAAACTCTCAAGGAATAAGGGAGTCACCAGATTTTAAAGACAATCCTTTAAAGCATGGCCTAGGGCATGACCCTACAAAGGATCAAGTTGCATGGAGAAAAGGGAAGTCTCCCCTCTGCATCTCGAATCAGATTTTCCCATATAGAGGGGTTCAAGCGTCAAAAGCGACTTTAGTCATTAGGTGTTCTCCTTCTAATTCTTAGGGTTTGCAAATCCAATGACTATTAGAGATTACTCCTCGGGGCTAGCCCGACCCCTGAGCATTTTAGGGCACATATTTCCCTATTAATTACAAAGAATGTCATTCTTACTATTTGCTTCTCTTCTTGCTATTCATATCTAAACCTCATTAATAACCATGTTTAAGCAAACGTTTCACCACTGATTGACCAGAAATATAAAATAAAGTTTTACCTCGTCATAAATAAAGCCGTGTTTCGCCAATGTTGTGCAAAAAGAAAACAAAAATCAAAAGAAGCCCATAAAAGCTAAAGACCAAAAAAAAGAGGCAAGGTACCCGGTAGGAAACCCATTAAGGGGGCTACGCAAAAGTTAGGGTAAACCCGCTAGGAAACCCGAACAACCATAAAGGGTAGCCTAGGCAAAACTAGGGTTACAAAATAAAGTCCGCTAGGTTTCCAAAGCAAGAAAAAAGAAACCTAGACAAAAGTTAGGACAAAACAAAAAACAACATCCTAAGCTGAAAACCCAAAGGGCAGACTAGGGAAGTCAATCAGTCATAGCAAGCGCCATGGAATAAGACATCACTCCATAAACAAAACGTTTGTCTAAACTAGCCTAAACACTCTAACCAACCTTGGCTAGTCGTTCTTACAAAAACCATTGTTGTCAAAATAAAACAATTCTAAAACACAAGTCTTTGAATTAAATATCTTCTTCCTTCTTTTCTCTTGACCCTTACCACTACGACATTCTAGTAATTAGTAGGGAAATGTGGAGATAGTAATCAATAGGAGGATTGAAATCCCCAAGGAAAGGGAGGGGCACACTAACATGACAAGTCGCTCTACAATAAACACAATCATTCTTCGGTCATGAAAAAAATCGAGACGACAAAATTGGTACAACCTATCCCTGTCGACGGAAGCACATAACGTCAGAAGCTCATCAGAAGTAAAAGCACATTGGTTAATCCTTTTGAAAAATTAATTGAAATAGTATTATAGGATGCATATCGTCAACATTGCATGCATATGATAGGCTCCTATCTCTCAAAAAAAGAAGAGAAAGAAAAAATGACAATAAAAAGAATAATGCCTGCTAGGAGATTCTTAGGCAAAAGTTAGGGTAGCCTGCTAGATCGAAAACCCGCAAAGGGCGGTCTAGGCAAAAGTTAGGGCATTCACAAAAAAGGAAAAAGCCCGCTAAGATATCCTAGGCAAAAATTAAGGCAGCCCGCTAGATCGAAAACCCCAAAAGGGCGGTCTAGGCAAAAAATAGGGCTAAACCAAAAAATGAATAAAAGAGAGGGGCCCTTCATCATAATCATAAAAAAAATTCCAGCAGGAGAATGCCAGTCACTTTTCCAGATGCATCAATAAAAAAGAATATATTGCATTTAGGGCATCCACACACAAGTAGTCGCACAAAATGACTTTGTCAATGTCAAAAAATAAAAGAAATAAAAATTACTTCAGACAAATAACAAAAAAAAACGAAAAGCATTCATGCATATAAGGAGACTAACTCCATGTTTGTGATTGAAAACAGGATCACTAAGACTGAGTCTCCAAATAATGCCCTCAAGAAAACAGAGCAAGTCGTCAATCAAGCGACTCAGCAGAATAAGAGCTTCTGAAAATCAAGAGCTCCAGCTACCATCCTTCTACCCAGAAAAAGAAGGCACATATAAGAAGTCTCCAAAAATTGCTCTCCCTCAAGAAAGAAGAGCGAATTGTCATAAGAAGCTTCCAGAAGCCAAAGCTCCAATCATCACCCAATAAAAGAGGGCGCAATCATCAGACATCATAAAAGAAAAGCCGACGGAAAGGCTTAGTTATCCCCAAGAGGATCCTTGCTTACTCCAGAAGCAACACAAAAACACTCCTCACGGCTCAGCATTACCACTACATGAGTCATAGAGCACACTCACCCAAAGTCTCCTCCACACTACCCAATGGAGAATAAAGGTTTCAAGAGCCCATCATCATCAACAGTCAAAAGAGTCCAATCCCCATACCAACAAGGGCTCAACAAAAAAGGAAAAAAAGAAGAAAACCATTGCATCCCCAGCGGATGTCCAAAAGACCATGACAAAGAAGGTCGAATAAAAATCCTCAAGTGGATCTCCAAAAAATTCTAGAAAAAGGAATCAGAAATTCCCATCCCCCAGTGGAATAAGAGCTTCACAAGTATAGCTCGCATCAACATCAATCAAGGAGCCAAGACTTCATTCCTAGAAAAGAAAAATCAGATCCCCAGGAAGTCAACTAATTCCCTGGTGGATCACTAAAGAAATAAAACGTCATCCCTAGTAGACCTCCCCCAAAAAAAAAAAAAAAAAAAAAGGGAAAAAGCCAGCGTAATAAAAAGAGACTAAAAAGTAAAAAGGCTTACGCATTATCCCCATAAAAATCCAAAAATCGCGATAAAAAGAGTTAAATCGCGAAAAAAGAAAGGGCGAAATCAAAACCGTTGCAGCAGAATAAAGAGCTTCGAGGAAAATAGCTCTGACCTTCTACACCAATAAACGAAGGTACACTAGAAAAAGCCAACGGAAAGACTTGATCATCCCCAGCGGAATAAGAGCACCACAAAAACCAGCTCGCACCCACATCAATTAAGGAGTCAAAACTCCATTCCCTCAGGGGACAAATCAAAATTAGATCCCCGGGAAGGTAACCAATTCCCCGGTGGATCACCAAAAAAAAGAAAAAATCATCCCCAGTGAGCCTACTGCAAAGGCAAAACTTCATATTCATCCTCAAGATGTCATCTGCCTATGCATAGGCGAGACCTGGCAAGCAAGAGCCAGCATCGCCATAAGGGAATATCAGCCTAGTCAGAGGCAAAACAAACGCAGCCAAAAGTCTTCACTTCCGATGAAGCATCTGCCTACTCAAAGGCATTACCAGAAACTCAATAGAGCATCTACCTACTCAGAGGCACCCTCAAAATCAACAAATTTCTCAATGGACACCTGCCTACTTAAGAGGCCTCACCAAGATCAACAAATCCCCAGAGGATTCATGCCTACCTAAGAGGCACCCATCAGAAATCCCCGACAACCGGCAAAGTCGGATGACAAATACCAAATGATCAAAAACAAAGAATCCCCAGCAAACAACAAGCTGGATGACTATCAGGAAAAGCCAAAATCACCCGACCAACCAGCAAGAGTTGGGTGATCACCACAAGAAAAATCAAAAGTCAAAGAATCCCCGGCACAAACCGGATGACAATTCCCAGAAAAAGACAAACAAAAACAAAAGAAAGCACATCTCAACATCGGCGCATGAGCTACCCGAGCAGTAAGCCGCCACCACCACCAGTCCTACGCAATGGACTGTACCAGCCATATAGGGGGTTGATACCTATCAACCAGCACACAAGGAGTGCCTGACAGGCGCATGAGCATCCCAGTAAGCCGCCACCACAGCTAAAGGATCAGCTACCGCAAAAAGGAGCATCCGGAGGCTAACACCAGATGGGGGTGTGTACTCATCAGGCCTTACAGAAGGGGGCTTACCAGACGGGGGTTCATACTCATCAAACACCAGATGGGGGTGTGTACTCATCAGGCCTTACAGAAGGGGGCTTACCGGGCGGGGGTTCATACTCGTCAAAACAGATGAGGGTTCGTACTCATCAGCTGAAGGGGGCAGCTACCGCGTCAAAGGAGCACCCCAGAAGCGCACAACACAACATTTCGCCAAAGGATCACCCGCCGCAAAGACGGAGTATCTGAAGGGCAACCGGGCAAGAGGGTCAACTCCTTTACCCTCTAGTCGATCACCTTGGCACAAAAGGCCGGTAGTCGACTGATCGGGTAAAGTCAGAAAGCATCCTATTTGAAGACGGCCAAAGCCTAACAAGCCATTAGGAGAGATTATTAGGCCCCCGTACTAAGATAGGAAGGTTTTTTGGCCCGAAAATAAAGTTTCTCGCCCTGAAGGGACGAGACCGCCGTCTGGGAATACCAGACCGCCGTCTCGTTTCAACGCCAGGATGAGACCGCCGTCTCGATTTTCCAGACGGCGGTCTCGCCACCCGCAAATTCGAGACGGCGGTCTGGGTTTTCCAGACGGCGGTCTCGATTCCTGCCAAGTCGAGACGGCGGTCTGGATTTTCCAGACGGCGGTCTCGACCCGCTGCCACGAATGAGACGGCGGTCTGGACTTTCCAGACGGCGGTCTCGACCCTGTCAGCGGAGATGGCGGTCTCGACCTGTCAGGCGCGAAAAACTATAAATAGGGGCGTCATTTCTCCCTTTTCACAGACCCATCAGCAAGAGCTCTCCCTTCTCTCTAGAATTTCTCTCTCTAAGAATCCCTCCGAGGCATTTCCGGAGTTTCTGAGTGTCTCTAGGCATAAACTGAGCGTTCTAAATCTTCTTTAGAATCCCTCCGAGGCATTTCCGGAGTTTCTGAGAGTTGTAGAGTGAAGGGTTGCCAAAACGCACCCTCTCTTTAAAGAAATATAAAAGCTTGCTTTGGAGGTGCATATTCTCCCACTCTATTTATTTTACTGCCATTTAAATTACGCAATAGAAGCTAGGGCCATGTAGTCATAAATTTAAATACCGCATAATAAAAGGGTAAAAGCGCTATTTTCCAGTTTAATTATTTATTCAAATTAGCCAGCCTATCATAGGGAACCCGAAAGGGGCGTCGTAAAGGAACTAACACTTCCTTTACACGTAACTAACTCCCTTACCCAACTCTGGTTCTAATGACCAAAGTTGGTTTTCAAAAACCAACGCCTTTTTAAACCCCTTTTCCGATGTTTATGGTAAAAATATCGGTGGCGACTCCATAGAACCTAAAACAAATAAGTCCTTGGGTTAGCCCGGTTATCAGACAACCCAAGGACACTTTTGAAAACCTCGCCCCTGGGTTAGCCTGGTTATCGGACAACCTAAAGGCGTTGTAACCACCAATAAAAAACGCGAAAATCAAAGAGGGTCGAAAAAACCATCGCGTCGCTCCGACCGCCCCTTTTTGGGAGGCGGCGACAGATGGCGACTTCACTGGGGAAGCCTAGAGAGTTGATCCCATTTAGTGATGGGCTGGCTTAAAAATAATTAAACAAAAAAAATAGCGCTTTGACCCTACCTTGTATTATAACATGCTTTATTGTTTGGCTTTCAAATAACTGTTGTTTATTTCTACTTCCGCAATTGATTGAAATATAAACTGCACACAAAACCCTTGCACACTACAGTTTCCTCTATACCCGGGGGCAAGTGAGAAAACCATAGGGAGTGGGTGGCAGGTACGGTTCGCTGCAGTTAGGGCCTTGTGCCCACCAGTGTGATCGGAAACCACCACTCAAGGTGATAACCTTCCTCTTTTGGCAACAAGACCGACTCTAGCCTTAGTGCTGAGCATGGTTGGACGGCTTGAGAGTGGGGACCCTATAATGGGGGCACCTTGGGGGCCTTAGCCTGGTGAGAACAGTTAGAACATACCCTGACCAATGCACTTTTCTGCAGGAAAACCCTACCTCGTGATAAAAACGAAATCTCGCCTGTTCGGGGATGATCGAATTGTGTGTGCATACGATTGTTGCATTTGTATGTTGCATAGCATCAACAAACAACAAAACAAAAAAATTCCAAAAAATATTTTGCAAATAAACACCCTTATCTCGGACAGTCTGCCTTTTAGCTAGCCTGGTTTCAGGTTCTTTGTAAGATAAGTAGCCACGCAGTTCCGACAGAAGGGATAAGGGACGCTAAATATTTGTTCGCATAAAGCCATATTTTTATCTCGGACAGTCTGCCTTTTAGCTAGCCTGGTTTCAGGTTCTTTGTAAGCTAAGTAGTCACGCAGTTCCGACAGAATAGATAAAAGGCTATAAAATAAAAAGCAACAAAAATCAAAATAAAAATCCAAAATAAAATAATAACAATAAAACATTTATAAAAATAATGTTGACAAAGTCGTATCATTCATATTGCATCATAAGTGGAAAAACCAAGAGAAAAAATAAATGCATAAGGAAAGTATGCATACGCATCATTTTAATAAACCCCTAAAAAATGGGTCTTCACCCTTTTCTCTTCGTTTTTACACGTTGTGCGTCCAAATCTGACATTCCAGTCAAAAGTTATGCCACTTTGAACATCTGCTGCCCTTTTGCACTAGTGCATGCACAAATACATTCATTATAGGGAGCACTAGATACCCCTAAGACAATGGCGAAAGAGGCCCCGAGCACATTTGTGACCTTCGCAAGGAAGGGACAAGTGTACTAAGGTGAGATGATGATTGCCATTATACTTGTCAAATCTGTGATGGGGAAGGAACCATTACACCAAGGTGGGTAGGATACCCCACAAAGCATAAGCTTTAAGGAGGATACCTAAGACATTGTCTTAAGGAATATCCATCTCATAAGTCATTCATTTTTAACAATAAAAATCTTTTTGCATTCTAGAAAGCGGCTGGTATTCTTCATGCCCTCATCTACATAAAAAAAAAAAAAAAACACACACACAAAATTCTAAACACTATCATACATCATGTTAGAAAATAAAACATGATAATGTTTAGGAAAAAACCAAACACTTGCATACATGCATCCACCAAACTTCATCCTCATAGCATCATCTAGAAGTAGGCAGTCGAAGAAGTGGACATTCCTCAATACCATGTGAAGAGGATAAGGCATTCGCATGCCATACACGGGAAGTAAAAAAGGAAGTACATATAAATTTTAACCAACCTGTACGTTCCTTTAGGGCTTAAAAATGTACTTCGGAACATTTCATTGAGGAATGTACACTGTCTGGATGAAATAAATAAAATTGTTTGTTTTCATCATCTCTTCAAGTGTCTATTGTATTCATAAATTGCATTCATTCATTATCACCTTAATAACAATAAGATAATAAAAAGAAAGGATTAATTGAGGTGCTTCCCATGAATCGGAATAAGATGGAGAGTAAGCCTTTCGTCATCAAGTTCTCTCCAATGGTTGAAGGAGGATAACAAGCCTCAACCATTGGATATCCAAGTCAATAAGGAAGAAGGGTCAAAGATGCCGTTACATTTATTTATGTCTCGAACCAAATAAAGTTGTACCATTGAGATACACATAAACATCGTTCATCAATGAAGATATCTCCAGCATAGCCGGCATTGGGGGGCAGAATTAGAAGTGAAACAATCTACACCCCCAGGAGCTATAAGGCAATGCTCCCAAGAATAAAGAAAAAAATAAAAAGACCGAAGAAAAACATAATCCAAAAAGGAAATTGAAGAGACTTTTGGATTCACGACGCTAAGGAAATTCACGACGCTAAGGCAATTCACGACGCTCCGCCAAAGAGACAAACTCAGGGTAGGCGACAAGCTAGTCGCAGTTTGAGCTAGAAACGACATTCAGATCAGCAAATCATCTGCCCTACCTTGAATGGATGCGACTGAAAAGGACCATTGAAATATCTTTTGCCAATGTGAAAAGACTTCCCCAACAATATGAAGGTGACCCACGTGATGAGAAAATATGGATGTCGCCCAAACCAAGGGCTCATTAGAAACTCTCAAGGAATAAGGGAGCCACCAGATTTTAAAGACAATCCTTTGAAGCATAACCCTACAAAGGATCAAGCTGCACGGAGAAAAGGGAAGTCTCCCCTCCACACCTTGAATCAGATTTTCCCATATAGAGGGGTTCAAGCGCCAAAAGCGACTTTAGTCATTAGGTGTTCTCCTTCTGATTCTTAGGGTTTGTAAATCCAATGAGATTACTCCTCGGGGCTAGCCCGACCCCCGAGCATTGTAGGGCACACATTTCCCCATTAATTACAAAGAATGTCATTCTTACTATCTGCTTCTCTTCTTGCTATTAATGTCTGAACCTCATTAATAACCATGTTTAAGCAAACATTTTCAAAGTGTGTCAAAGTAATCAAAATGCGCCATTGACCAAAATAAAAGTCGAATCCATCACTACTGATTGACTAGAAACACAAAATGAAGTTTTACCTTGTCATAAATAAAGTCGTGTTTCGCCAATGTTGTACAAAAAGAAAACAAAAATCAAAAGAAGCCCATAAAAGCCAAAGGCCAAAAAATAGAGGGCAAGATACCCGGTAGGAAACCCACTAAGGGGGCTACGCAAAAGATAGGGTCAACCCGGTAGGACACCCGAACAAAAATAAAGGGTAGCCTAGGCAAAAGTTAGGGTTACAAAATAAGGTCCGCTAGGATTCCCCGAAAATATACAAAAAGAAGGAACCTAGACAAAAGATAGGGCCAAAACACAACATCCTAAGCTGAAAACCCAAAGGGCAGACTAGGGAAGTCAATCAGTCATAACAAACGCCATAGAATAAGACGTCATTCCATAAACAAAACGTTTGTCTAAACTAGCCTAAACACTCTAACCAACCTTGGCTAGCCGTGCTTACAAAAACCATTTTTGGCAAAATAAAACAATTCTAAAACACAAGCCTTTGAATTAAATATCCTCTTCCTTCTTTTCTCTTGACCCTTACCACTACGACATTCTAGTAATTAGTAGGGAAATGTGGAGATAGTAATCAATAGGAGGATCGACATCCCCAAGGAAAGGGAGCGGCGCACTGACATGGCAAGTCGCTCTACAATTAACACAACCATTCTTCGGTCATGAAAAATCAAGACGACAAAATTGGTACAGCCTATCCCTGTCGACGAAAGCACATAACGTCAGAAGCTCATCAGAAGTAAAAGAACATTGGTTAATCCTTTTGAAAAATTAATTGAAATAGTATTATAGGATGCATATCGCCAACATTGCATGCATATGATAGGCTCCTATCTCTCAAAAAAGAAGATAAAGAAAAAATGAGAATAAAAAGAATAATGCCTGCTAGGAGATTCTTAGGCAAAAGTTAGGGTAGCCTGCTAGATCGAAAACCCGCAAAGGGCGGTCTAGGCAAAAGTTAGGGCGTTCATAAAAAAGGAAAAAGCCCGCTAAGATATCCTAGGCAAAAATTAAGGCAGCCCGCTAGACCGAAAACCCCAAAAAGGCGGTCTAGGCAAAAGATAGGGCTAAACCAAAAAATGAATAAAAGAGAGGGGCCCTTCATCATAATCATAAAAATTCCAGCAGGAGAATGCCGGTCACTTTTCCAGATGCATCAATCAAAAAGAATAAATTGCATTTAGGGCATCCACACATAAGTAGTCGCACGAAATGACTTTGTCAAGACAAAAAATGAAAGAAATAAAAATTACTTCAGACAAATAACAAAAAACGAAAAGCATTCATGCATATAAGGAGACTAGCTCCATGTTTGTGATTGAAAACAGGATCACTGAGACTGAGTCTCCAAATAAAGCCTTCAAGAAAATGGAACAAGTTGTCAATCAAGAAACTCATCAAAATAAGAGCTTCCAAAAATCAAGAGCTCCAGCTACCATCCTTCTACCCAGAAAAGAAGGCACAAGACAGTAATAAGTCTCCAAACATTGCTCTCCCTCAAGAAAGAAGAGTGAGTTGTCATAAGAAGCTTCCAGAAGCCAAAGCTCCAAACATCACCCAATAAAAGAGGGCACAACCATCAGACATCATAAAAGAAAAGCCGACGAAAAAGGCTTAGTTATCCCCAAGAGGATCCTTGCCTACTCCGAAGGCAAAACAAAAAACCCCATGGCTGAACACCGCCATCACATGAGTCATCAAGCACACTCACCCAAAGTCTCCTCCACACTCCCCAATGGAGAATAAAGGCTTCAAGTGCCCATCATCGTCAACAATCAAAAGAGTCCAATCTCCATACCAACAAGGGCTCAACAAAAAAGGAAAAAAGAAGAAAACTCTTGCATCCCCAGAGGATGTCCAAAAGAAAAGGCAACAACAGAGAAGACGGAATAAAAATCCTCAAGTGGATCTCCTAAAAAGTATACAAAAAGAATCAGAAATTCCCATTCTCCAGTGGAATAAGAGCTTCACAAGTTTAGCTCGCATCAACCTCAATCAAGGAGCCAAGACTCCATTCCTAGAAAAGAAAAATCAGATCCCCAGGAAGTCAACTAATTCCCTGGTGGATCACTAAAGAAATAAAACGTCATCCCTAGTGGACCTTCCCCAAAAAGAAAGGAAAAAGCCAGCGTAATAAAAAGAGACTAAAAAGTAAAAAGGCTTACGCATTATCCCCATAAAAGCCAGATTTCAAAATCGCGATAAAAAAGAGGTAGATCGCGGAAAAAAGGCGAAATCAAAACCATTGCAGCAGAATAAAGAGCTTCAAGGAAAATAGCTCTAACCTTCTACACCAATAAACAAAGGTACACCGAAAAAGCCAACTGAAAGGCTTGATCATCCCCAACTGAATAAGAGCATAGGCAAAGCCAGCTCAAAACAATAGCATTCAACAAGGAGTCAAAAACTCCATTTCTCCCTAGAGGGCAAGACAAAATAGATCTCCGGTAAACAATCAAATCCCTAGCGGATCATCAAAAAGAAAAACTATCCCCGGAAAGCCTCCGCCTACTCGGAGGCAAGCAAAGAGCCAATTTCCCCGTAAAGGGACATTAGCCTATTCAGAGGCAAAGAAAAAAGAAAAACTAAAAGTCTTCACCTCCAAACGGAACATCTCGCCTACTCGGAGGCATTACCAAAAACTCAATGGATATCCGCCTACTCAAGAGGCGTCACCAAGATCAACAAATCCCTAGAGGATTCCCGCCTACCTAAGAGGCACTTATCAAAAAATCCCCGACAACCAGCAAAGTCGGATGACCACCACAAAAGATAAAAAACAAAGAATCCCCAGCAATCAACAAGCTGGACGAACACCAACAGAATCCCCGGCACAGACCGGATGACAATTCCCAGAAAAGACAAAAAAACAAAGACAGAACACATCTCAACAACGGACCGCATTTACCACCCCGATGGGGGTTCATACCCATCCAGTCCCACACAATGGACTGCAACTACCGACTCGATGGGGGGTTTATACCCATCAACCGAAGGATCGGCTACCGTCGAAGGAGTATCCCGAGGTTTTACCACGTGTCCACCGAAGGGATTGGCTACGTCGAAGTAGTATCCTGGAAGTGCACGAACACGTAAATCACTCCCCGTGGAGTCGGCGCATGATCGAATCAGCAAGCCGCCACCATCGCCAAAGGATCAACTACCGCAAGAAGGGGCATCCAGAGGCACCAAACCAGACGAGGGTTCGTACTCGTCAACCAAAGGATCAGCTACTGCAAGATGGAGCATCCGGAGGTCAAACACCAGATGGGGGTGTAAACTCATCAAGCCTTACAAAAGGGGGCTTACCGAATGGGGGTTAGTACTCGTCAAACACCAGATGGGGGTGTAAACTCATCAAGCCTTACAAAAGGGGGCTTACCGGCGGGGTTAGTACTCGTCAAACTAGATGGGGGTTCGTACTCATCGCCCGAAGGGGTCGCCTACCGCGTCGAAGGAGCATCCCAGAAGCGCACAACACAAACATTTCCCCAGAAGATCATCCGCCGCAAAGACGGAGTATCTGAAGGGTAACCAGGCAAGAGGGTCAACTCCTTTACCCTCCAGTCAATCACCTCGGCACAAAAAGCCAGCAGTCGACTGGTCGGGTAAAGGGGGGGGCAGCTGTAGACCCCAAATCTTGCCCGGCCTCAGAATAAAGTCAGAAAGCGTCCTATTTGAAGACGATCGAAGCTTAACAAGTCATTAGGAGAGACTATTAGGCTCCCGTACCAAGATAGGAAGGTTTTTTGGCCCAAAAATAAAGTTTCTCGCCCTGAAGGGACGAGACCGCCGTCTGGAAGGACCAGACCGCCGTCTCGTCTCAACGCCAGGACGAGACCGCCGTCTCGATTTTCCAGACGGTGGTCTCGACTCTTGCAAAGTCGAGACGGCGGTCTGGATTTTCCAGACGGCGGTCTCGACTCCTGCAAAGGTCGAGACGGCGGTCTGGGTTTTCCAGACGGCGGTCTGGACCCCCTGCATGGTCGAGACGGCGGTCTCGACCCCCTGCATGGTCGAGACGGCGGTCTGGATTTTCCAGACGACGGTCTCGACCTTGTGAGACGAGAACGGCGGTCTCGACCCGTCAGGCGCGAAAAACTATAAATAGGGGTCCTCCCCCCCTAATTTCCACACAGAATCCAAGAAGCTCTCCCTTCTCTCTAGACTTTCTCTCTCTAAGAATCCCTCCGAGGGATTTCCGGAGTTTCTGAGTGTCTCTAGGCATAAACTGAGCGTTCTAAATCTTCTTTAGAATCCCTCCGAGGCATTTCCGGAGTTTCTGAGAGTTGTAGAGTGAAGGGTTGCCAAAACGCACCCTCTCTTTAAAGAAATATAAAAGCTTGCTTTGGAGGTGCATATTCTCCCTCTCTATTTATTTTACTGCCATTTAAATTACGCAATAGAAACTAGGGCCATGTAGTCATAAATTTAAATACCGCATAATAAAAGGGTAAAAGCGCTATTTTCCAGTTTAATTATTTATTCAAATTAGCCAGCCTATCATAGGGAACCCGAAAGGGGCATCGTAAAGGAACTAACACTTCCTTTACACGTAACTAACTCCCTTACCCAACTCTGGTTCTAATGACCAAAGTTGGTTTTCGAAAACCAACGCCTTTTTAAACCCCTTTTCCGATGTTTATGGTAAAAATATCGGTGGCGACTCCATAGAACCCAAAACAAATAAGTCCTTGGGTTAGCCCGGTTATCAGACAACCCAAGGACACTTTTGAAAACCTCGCCCCTGGGTTAGCCCGGTTATCGGACAACCTAAAGGCGTTGTAACCACCAATAAAAAACGCGAAAATCAAAGAGGATCGAAAAAACCATCGCGTCGCTCCGACCGCCCCTTTTTGGGAGGCGGCGACAGGGGCGTCGTAAAGGGACTAATACTCCCTTTACACGTAACTAACTCCCTTACCCAACTCTGGTTCTAATGACCAAAGTTGGTTTTCGAAAACCAACGCCTTTTTAAACCCCTTTTCCGATGTTTATGGTAAAAATATCGGTGGCGACTCCACAGAACCCAACTAAATAAATCCCTGGGTTAGCCCGGTTATCGGACAACTCAGGGATACTTTTGAAAACCTCGCCCCTAGGTTAGCCCGGTTATCGGACAACCTAAAGGCGTTGTAACCACCAATAAAAAACGCGAAAATCAAAGAAGAAGAGTCGAAAAACCATCGCGTCGCTCCGACCGCGCCCCCGTTTTCGGGGAGGCGGCGACAGATGGCGACTCCACTGGGGAAGCCTAGAGAGTTGATCCCATTTAGTGATGGGCTGGCTTTAAAATAATTAAACCAAGAAAATAGCGCTTTTACCCTACCTTGTATTATAACATGCTTTATTATTTGGCTTTCAAATAACTGTTGCTTGTTTATACTTACACAATTGATTGAAATATAAATTGCACACAAAACCCTTGCACACTACAGTTCCCTCTATACCCGGGGGCAAGTGAGATAACCATAGGGGGTGGGTGGCAGGTACGGTTCGCTGCAGTTAGGGCCTTGTGCCCACCAGTGTGATCGGAAACCACCACTCAAGGTGATAACCTTCCTCTTTTGGCAACAAGACCGACTCTGGCCTTAGTGCTGAGCATGGTTGGACGGCTGGAGAGTGGGGACCCTATAATGGGGGCACCTTGGGGGCCTTAGCCTGGTGAGAACAGTTAGAACCTACCCTAACCAATGCACCTTTCTGTAGGAAAACCCTACCTCGTGATAAAAACGAAGTCTCGCCTGTTCGGGGATGATCGAATTGTGTGTGCATATGTTTGTTGCATTTGTATGTTGCATAGCATAAACAAACAACAGAACAAAATCAAAAAATATTTTCACAAATAAACACCCTTATCTCGGACAGTCTGCCTTTTAGCTAGCCTGGTTTCAGGTTCTTTGTAAGCTAAGTAGCCACGCAGTTCCGACAGAAGAGATAAGGGACGCTAAATATTCTTTTGCATAAAGCCACATTTTATCTCGGACAGTCTGCCTTTTAGCTAGCCTGGTTTCAGGTTCTTTGCAAGCTAAGTAGCCACGCAGTTCCGACAGAAGAGATAAAAGGCTATAAAATAAACAAATAAAAATCCATTTTTTCAAAATTCACGAATAAGACCTGATCCAAAAATATTGCATTCATAAAACATTCATATAGATAGTTTATTCTTTCAAAAAAATACGCAAATACCATACATCATGTAGAAAAACATGATAAATAGTAAAATAAACACTCACATTCAATAAACATCATCTTCATCAAATCATACATTTTGGTTTTAGAAAATGGAGGGAACAAGTAGACAAGTGGGGAAGGTGGATATTCTCCGAAGCCATACTGAGAAGCTAGAACGGCTTAGTGCAACGATGCCACCGGAGGTCCGCGCTGATTTTGAAAAGTCCTATGGACGAATTCTGGACCTCCTAAAGATCAGTTGTCGATCAAGTCTTCCTCAGGGTACTAATTCACTTTTGGAACTCCGAGCCTGCGGTGCTTTGAATTTCCGCAGTTCGACATGGTGCCCACTTTAGAGGAGTATGAAACAATGTTGAAATGGCCCAAGTCACCGGGGTCCATATCCGTCATGAAGCGTATACTCCTGCAAGCACCGCCGCTGCCCTTATCCATCTACCGTACCGACAAAGTACCCCGATAGGAAGAGGGAACACCCAAGGATGGAGAGTATCAATGTTAGAAGACCACCCGTCCTACCCGGGCCGAGAGGGCGAGTGGGTTGCCTTCAACAAGACCCCGACATTATTAATCTTCGAACGATCCTGTTCCCCTTCCATCTCGACACGATCGATCAAGCCATCATGGACGCTTTCTTCGCTTGGGACGTGAACTCGAAGAGTCCCCTGCATGCTATTCTTGCCGACACCTTGCTATCGGTGGATTTCTGCCATCAAAAGCAAGGGAGAACACTCCGCCGTCGCTCTTCGTTACTTTATGTGTGGAGCATCACGCACCTTTACGCCTCCAAGTCACATGGGGATATTCCCCGACCCCTTGAGAAGCTTCTCCAAAATCCCCCTCCAACGACGCCCGACTATAGAATGGAGGGATGAGTTAGAACAAAAGGACGCCAACAGACATATCTTGGGTCCGCCCTTGGTTCCGACCCGGCCAGTTCTCATCGATGTGGGAGCTACCCGAATGTACCCTTGATAGGACTCAGGGGTTGCATAGCCTACTCACCTAGAGTAGCTATGAGGCAACTCATGAGGACTCAAACTACTATCTCCCGAGGGGAACTCAGGGGGCTGTGCTTCTTTGGAGACCCGTGCACGATCGCCAACTCACTGACCGTGAGGAAAGCATGGGAGAAGCCAGTCTACATGGGAGACAGAGAGCTAGGAAAAGCTCGGGTGACTGTCACCGGTGACTATGAGGCATGGAGGAGAAGAAGAGAGGTGGCTCGACCATCCACCACACCCGCGCCAATCGCCAACAACGAAGAGCTGCAGGCACAAGTCAATGCCTTGACCCAGAGGGTAGAAATAATGGGAGCCCAGATACGGGCCCTTGAGGAAAAAGAACAAGCCTCTATCCTCACGATTGACGGTCTACAAAGGCAGGGCAAGAAAAAGGATCATGAAATAGAACGCCTCAAAGACCAATGTGCTGACACTAACGAACAAGCTATCCGAGCATCCAAAACTGCCAGAACCAGCTCGGATAGCCAACTGCAGGAAATAACCGCCAGGTCAGCACACCTTGAGGCGGAATCAGCTCAGCAGGCTCAAACGATCAAGGAGTTGTCAGAACAACTCCTCCAGGCTCGGCTAGATCTCCGCCAAGAGCGAGAGAACAACAGAAAACTCAGCCGAGGTCTCTATGAGCTACGCATTAAAGAGAAAAGCGGGCTAGCTCAATATGACCAAATGCTACAAGAAAAGGACCGAGTTGTTGCAAGGCTCGATGAACTAGAAGCCTTGGTCATACATCAAGAGGCGAAGATCAAAGAGGCTCAACAGTACAGCGAAGAAATGAGCCAAGCGATCCACAAGCAAAGCGAAGCGCTCGCTCACCATGTCCGGGAAGCCGAGAGAGAATTACAAAGGAAACAAGACCCGCCTGTGGGTTTCTTTAGGCTTTTCCGTTTTTGCCAAAAGACGCTTCGTAGTATGGAATAGGAGAATGTACACCTTCTGATGAATTAATGAAACCTTTTTCTTATTCAGCAGTTGTCTACTTGCATACATGAGCATGCATTTGCATATTTAATTTCCCCTCCCTCACACTTAATAAATAAGATAATAAAAAAGGAAGGATTAACTAACACGTCTTCCAACTCAGAAGAATGGAGAGAAAGCCACTCCTAATAAAGCTCACCCCAACGGTCGAATCACCGCAAGAGGGAAATAAACCTCGGCCGTTGGTCCTCAAGAATAAAGAAGAGGGGGCGAGGACGCCAGTGCGACTATTTATGCCACGTCCTTTCCCTTACGAGTCAAATAAAGCTGTACCGTGGAGATATGGGGAATCTTCACCAATAAAAGAAGAAATAACAAACATAGCCGGCATTGGGGGCACAACTAGAAGTGGAAGAATCTACTCCCCCAAGGACACACAGGAAAATGTCCTTCAAAATAAAGGAAAAAATAAAAAGACCGAAGAAGAAAAAGAAAATAAAGAATCCAAGGAGGAGACAGAGGAACTACTCCAATTTATAAGACAAAGTGAGTATTCCATTATAGACCAGCTCAACCGAACGCCCGCAAAGATCACATTGCTATCTTTGATAATGAGCTCGGAACCGCACCGGAACGCCCTGCTGAAGGTCTTGAGCGAGGCGCATGTACCCCATACAATATCCCAAGAAAAGGTTGAGAGGATCGTCGGTCATATCACGACAAACGATCACCTCACCTTCACAGAGGAAGAACTCCCTCTCGAAGGGACAAAGCACAACAAGCCCTTGCACATCTCAGTCAAGTGCAAGGAATACCTCATTGCTAAAGTTCTTGTGGATAACGGGTCGTCCCTGAATGTGATGCCCAAGTGCACACTGGATAAGTTGACTATCCAAGGAACCCGTCTGCGCCCAAGCAGCACCATCGTTCGAGCCTTCGACGGATCAAAGCGAGAAGTAGTGGGAGAGATCAATTTGCCAATCCAAGTGGGACCCACTATCTTTAACGTTGATTTCCATGTAATGGACATTACTCCAGCATACAGTTGTCTCCTCGGCAAGCCTTGGATTCACGACGCTAAGGCAGTACCTTCAACGCTCCACCAGAAAGTCAAATTCATAGTGGATGACAAACTGGTCACGGTTCGAGCAGAAGACGATATCCTGATCAGTGGACCGTCCACCCAACCTTATGTGGATGCGGCTGAAGAGGCTCTTGAAACATCTTTTCAAGTGCTTGAAATTTCCAGTATAGAGCGACTTCCCAGAAATACAAAGGTAGCCCGCATAATGTTGAAGCATGGCTACCATCTTGGCCAAGGACTGGGGGCAGGTTCCCAAGGAATGAGGGAACCCCCAGAATTCAAAGACAATCCCCACAAATATGGCCTAGGATATAACCCTTTCAAGGGCCGAACGGGAAAAGCAAAAGGGAAGTCCCCCCTCCGCACACTCAAACAGATTTTCCGAAGTGGAGGGGTGCAAGCGTCAAGAGCCACTCTAGTCATTAGGAAATCTTTTTCTTTGTTTAAGGGATGTAAACCCCATGATTGTTAGAGATTATCCCCCAGGGCGAGCCCGACCCCCGGGCATTTTAGGGCACATATTCCCTTATTAATTAATAAAGAATGATTCTTTCTATCTGCTTCTCTTCTTTCTACTTCTGACTGGACCACGTAAATAACCCTGTCTAAGTAAACATAAAAAGAAAAGAAGAATAAGAAGCGCTTCCAAATAATCAAACCTTCATCATTGCTATCATCATCAAGTTAGCTGATTAGAAGCACATAAAAACAAGGACTTCACCTAAGCCATGAAGGAAGTCACGCTTCGCCAATACTGTGAAAAAAAAAAGAGAAAAAAACAACAAAAAACAAAGAAAAGCCCAGAGAAGCCAAAAGCCAAAGAAAAGGGCAAATTACCCGGTAGGAAACCCACTAAGGGGGCTACACAAAAGATAGGGTCGACCCGGTAGGACACCTGAACAACAATAAAGGGTAACCTAGGCAAAAGTTAGGGTTACAAATAAAGGTCCACTAGGATTCCTCCAAAATTTTACAAGAGAGAGAACCTAGATAAAAGATAGGGCCAACACACAGTATCCTAGTTCGGAAACCCAAAGGGCGATCTAGGGAAATCAGCTAGCTATCTAAAAAGCAATGAAAATAAAACCTGAGAGCGCAAATACAAAAAGAAGAAAGAGGAAAATGTTTGCTTAGACAAAGCTTAAACACCTAGGCTTAACCCTAGCCAGCCATTCTTACAAATTCTTTATCAATAAAAATCAACCCTCTAAAATACAAACCATTGATTTTTACCCCCTTTTGCTTCTTTTCTCTTGACCCTCACGACAATATTCTAATAATTAATTTGGGAATATAGAGGCGTATAGTCAACAAGAGGATTGAAATCCCTAAAGCAAGAAAAAGGGACACTGCATGACAAAGAGTGCTCTACAAAAAGAAAAAGAAAAGAGAAAGAAAGAAACTACTCTTCGGTCACAAGAAGTCCGGTATGGTACAGCATGTACAAAAGCACAAATCAGGAGGCACTCGGCGCTACAAAGACACGTTGGTTAAGTCCTTCTGAAATATTAAACAAAGTAAGCATTATAGGACATCAAACATGAAAACATTTGCATGCATAAAATGTTTTTGAACCAGGTCCTATTCCTTATGCAAAAAAAAAAAAAAAAAAAATTGAGACCGCCGTCTGGATATTCCAGACCGCCGTCTCGGTTCGCTTGCAAATCGAGACCGCCGTCTCGAGAAACCAGACCGCCGTCTCGACTTGGGCAAAGTCAAGACCGCTGTCTGGGTTATCGAGACCGCCGTCTCGATCTGTTGGCAAAACGAGACCGCCGTCTCGACTTCCCAGACGGCGGTCTCGACCTGAAAAAAATCCTATATAAAGGGGGCGCGCTTGGGGGGTTTCCTCACAACTCTCCTTGCCTCCTAAGCCTCCAGAGCCTCCAAAACTCCCATTCTACTACTCCAAGCCTTCCCCACTCAGGATGTTTAGTAGAAGCGGCTCCCGGAAGAGAAGGGCCACCGCTGGTGCTAGCAGTTCAACACCACCGCCACCCCCAGACCCTTTTCAACTTCAACCACAACACCAGGCCCGCCTGGACAACCTCAGAAACTACCAGTGGCACTCCCTGCTGACACTGGACTTCAGCATCTTGGCTGAGTTCGGATGGGAGGAGGACGTCCGAGCACGCATTGATAACATCGGGTGGGGTTTTCTGCTACAGCCTCCACCTGTTCATGTGTACCCACAAGCGGTACTCGAGTTTCTGGCCTCGGTCTCCCTCATTGAGATCCCCTCTATGGCCTCAGGCATGCAGCCCACCAAAATGGTCAACTACTTTATGGGTGGGCAATACCACACTACCACTTTGGAGGAATTCAATGTTTCCATTGGATTCATCCGGCCCGAGGCGGCATTAACTCGGGAGTACCGTGAGGCCATTTGCTCTAGGCCCACCAACCTCACCGCTGCTGAGATGTGGCATGAGCTCACTGGGGCCACCACATTGCCTTCATTGATGAGGGGGTCTGCACTCCCCCCACCACTCCGCATCTGCCACAAGCTGCTGGCAGGCACCGTCCACGCCAGAAAAGAGAGTCTGGGGAAGATATCGCTCCCTGACCTCTTCATCCTCTATTGCATGCACCAGAGACGGCACTGCAATCCCGGGTACTTCCTCCTCAGGGCCCTGAAGGACTTTGGGAGTAGATCCACAGGGGCCATCCTTGTGGCTCCCCTCATCACCCCTCTAGCAGAGCGAATGGGGTGCCCCGGCCGGGAAGAGCTGGCCCGCAATCTACGACCCGAGCCCATCAACGGGCCGATGCTGGTCAGCATGGGAATGCTGATACGCCGAGGAAGTCAGTTCGCCCTGCATCCCACCCTGGACTTTGAGCTGGACCTCCAGGGAATAGTGGCGATGCAGGATGCGCCCACATCTCCCAGCTCCCACCAGCAGCGGCAGCAGCAGCAGCAGCAACCACCACCATACACGGAAGACTTTGCTGGCCTCCATCAACACATGAACGACCTAAGCCAGCAGCTCGGCCAAATGGCGATATGGCAGGAGCAATAGACCCAGTGGCGGCAGGACCAAGACGTTCGCCAACAAACCCTTCAAGAGGGCCAAAACGAGATCCGCCAAGAGCAGCAGAGGATGCGGCAGGAGTGGGCGGCGTTCCAGGAGGATTACAACGACGAACTCCAAGAACAAATCGACTTCCGCTACCACATGTATAAACATTTCCCCCACCGCACTCCTTCTGATGATGATGACTCTTAGGGACTGTACTGGTTGAAAAATCGCTGTAATAAAATTTCCTATAAATAAAATTTTATTTCCCGCAGTCTTTTGCCTTCTTTTGCAAAAAGCCAGCGTAACAAAAAGAAGCTTAAAGAAAAAAAGAGAAAAGGCACACGCTTAAGAAAAAGCCAAAATCCAAAATCGCGAGAAAAAAGAAATAAAACCGCGAGAAAAAGGCAGGATAAAAGTTAAGACTACCTCAACCAAAATTTCGACTGCCAAGCAAAAGTCAAACACAAGGAGAAGACCCGACTAACCAGCAAGGGTCGGATAACCAACACAAAAATCAAAAGCAAAAATTCCCAGCAACCAATGAAGCTGGATGAACAGCAAACCAGATTTCCGGCAACCCGGATGACCATTCCGGAAAGGTCCAACCACAATTACCAAAACACAGAAAGTTACTCCCCAGTGAAACGGCGCATGATCAGAATCAGTAAGCCGCCACCATCGCCAAAGGATCAGCTACCGCAAGAAGGGGCATCCAGAGGCACCAAACCAGGCGAGGGTTCATACTCGTCAACCAAAGGATCAGCTACCGCAAGATGGGGCATCCGGAGGCTTAACCACCAGATGGGGGTACATACTCATCAGGCCTTACAGAAGAGGGCTTACCAGACGGGGGTTCATACTCGTCAAACACCAGATGGGGGTGTGTACTCATCAGGCCTTACAGAAGGGGGCTTACCAGGCGAGGGTTCATACTCGTCAAACCAGATGGGGGTTCGTACTCATCAGCCGAAGGGGTCAGCTACCGCGTCGAAGGAGCATCCCGGAAGCGCACAACACATCTCCCCAGAAGGTCATCCGCCGCAAAGACGGAGTATCCGAAGGGAAACCGGGCAAGAGGGTCAACTCCTTTACCCTCCAGTCGATCACCTTGGCACAAAAAAGGCCAGCAGTCGACTGGTCGGGTAAAGGGGGGGCAGCTGTAGACCCCAAATCTTGCCCGACCTCAGAATAAAGTCAGAAAGCATCCTATTTGAAGACGGCCAAAGCCTAACAAGCCATTAGGAGAGACTATTAGGCCCCCGTACTAAGATAGGAAGGTTTTTTGGCCCGAAAATAAAGTTTCTCGCCCTGAAGGGACGAGACCGCCGTCTGGGAATACCAGACCGCCGTCTCGTTTCAACGCCAGGACGAGACCGCCGTCTCAATTTTCCAGACGGTGGTCTCGCCACCCGCAAATTCGAGACGGCGGTCTGGGTTTTCCAGACGGCGGTCTCGATTCCTGCCAAGTCGAGACGGCGGTCTGGATTTTCCAGACAGCGGTCTCGACCCGCTGCCACGAACGAGACGGCGGTCTGGACTTTCCAGATGGCGGTCTCGACCCTGTCAGCGGAGACGGCGGTCTCGACCTGTCAGGCGCGAAAAACTATAAATAGGGGCGTCATTTCTCCCTTTTCACAGACCCAGCAGCAAGAGCTCTCCCTTCTCTCTAGAATTTCTCTCTCTAAGAATCCCTCCGAGACATTTCCGGAGTTTCTGAGTGTCTCTAGGCATACAGAGAGTGTTCTAAATCTTCTTTAGAATCCCTCCGAGGCATTTCCGGAGTTTCTGAGAGTTGTAGAGTGAAGGGTTGCCAAAACGCACCCTCTCTTTTTAATATATAAAGCTTGCTTTGGAGGTGCATATTCTCCCTCTCTATTTATTTTACCGCCATTTAAATTACGCAATAGAAGCTAGGGCCATGTAGTCATAAATTTAAATACCGCATAATAAAAAGGGTAAAAGCGCTATTTTTCAGTTTAATTATTTATTCAAATTAGCCAACCTATCATAGGGAACCCAAAAGGGGCGTCATAAAGGGACTAATACTCCCTTTACACGTAACTAACTCCCTTACCCAACTTTGGTTCTAATGACCAAAGTTGGTTTTCGAAAACCAACGCCTTTTTAAACCCCTTTTCCGATGTTTATGGTAAAAATATCGGTGGCGACTCCACAGAACCCAACTAAATAAATCCCTGGGTTAGCCCGGTTATCGGACAACTCAGGGATACTTTTGAAAACCTCGCCCCTAGGTTAGCCCGGTTATCGGACAACCTAAAGGCGTTGTAACCACCAATAAAAAACGCGAAAATCAAAGAAGAAGAGTCGAAAAACCATCGCGTCGCTCCGACCGCGCCCCCGTTTTCGGGGAGGCGGCGACATTGCCCGACCTCCAAATAAAGACCAGAAGACCTCCTATTTGAAGATGGACTAAGCCTAACAAGCCATTAGGAGAGACTATTAGGCCCCATACTAGGATAGGAGGGAGTTTCTGTACAAAAAATAAGTTTTCTCGCCTTGTTGGGACGAGACCGCCGTCTCGCCTCATGCAAGTGGCGAGACCGCCGTCTCGCTTGACGAGACGGCGATTTCGCCACCTGCGAAGGACGAGACGGTGGTCTCGTTTCCCTAGACGGTGGTCTCGCCGAGTTTGGCAGTCAAGACGGCGGTCTCGACCCTGTCAGACGAGACCGGCGGTCTCGCCACTGACAGGCTCGAAAACCTATAAATAGGGGTCCTCCCCCCCTCATTTCCACACCACAAGCTTCTAGCTCTCCCTTCTCTCTAAAACTTCTCTCTAGAATCCCTCCGACGCATTTCCGGAGTTTCTGAGTGTCTTTGAGAGCTTTTTTTTGGCGTCCAGAAGAGTTTCCGGCGTCTTGTAGAGTGAAGGGCTGCCAAAAAGCACCCATTTATTTTAAAGAAATATAAAACAAAGCTTGCTTCGGATGTTTAATTTCTCCCCCTCTACTTTTACTGCTTTAATTTAAATTACGCAATAGATTAGGGTAATGTAGTCATAACTTTAAATTCCGCACAATAAAAAGGGCAAAAACATATTTTCCGATTTATTTATTAAACAATAAAAGCCGGCCTATCATAGGGAACCCGAAAGGGGCGTCATAAAGGGACTAATACTCCCTTTACACGTAACTAACTCCCTTACCCAACTCTGGTTCTAATGACCAAAGTTGGTTTTCGAAAACCAATGCCTTTCAAAAACCTTTTCCGATGTTTCTGGTAAAAACGTCGGTGGCGACTCCATAGAACCCAAAATAAATAAGTCTTTGGGTTAGCCTGGTTATCGGACAGCCCAAGGACACTTTTCGAAAACCTCGCCCCTAGGTTAGCCCGGTTATCGGACAATCTAAAGGCGTTGTAACCACCTATAAAAAATGAGAAAAACAAAAAGGGTCGAAAAACCATCGCGTCGCTCCGACCGACCTTCTCTCTTTTTGAGACGACGGCGACAACCACTACCAAAGGATCAAAACAAAGAATCCCCAGCAGTCAACAAGCTGGATGAACCGAAAATCAAAGAAATTCCCGGCACAAACCGGATGGCTATCCCAAAAAATTCACAAACAAAGAGAATACATCTCAACACCGGCGCATGAGTTAGAACAGTAAGCTGCCACTACAGCCAAAGGGTCAGCTACCGCAAGAAGGAGCATCCGGAGGCACTTCACCAGATGGGGGTGTGTACTCATCAAACCTTACAAAAGGGGGCTTACCGGACGGGGGTTCATACTCGTCAAACACCAGATGGGGGTGTATACTCATCAGGCCTTACAAAAGTGGGCTTACCGGGCGAGGGTGCATACTCGTCAAACCAGATGGGGGTTCATACTCGTCAAACCAGATTGGGTTCATACTCATCAGCCGAAGGGATCATCTACCGCCAGAAAATCCATCCTGGAAGCACACCTTTTCCCTAGAAGATCAACCGCCATAAGACGGTACATCTGAAGGACAACCAAGCAAGAGGGTCAACTCCTTTACCCTCCAGTCGGTCTCCTTGGCACAACAGGCCAGCAGTCGACTAGTCGGGTAAAGGGGGGGCAACTGTAGACCCCAAATCTTGTCCGGCCTAATAATAAAGACCAGAAGACCTCCTTTTTGAAGATGGATGAAGCCATTAGGAGAGACTATTAGGCCCCATACTAGGATAAGAGGGATTTTTGGCATGAAAATAAGGATTTTTGCCTTTTAGGGTCGAAACTGCCGTCTCAGATTCGAGACCGCCGTCTCGCCTTGTGAAAGTGGCGAGACCGCCGTCTCGTTTGGGGAGACGACCATCTCGCCACTCGCGAAAAGCGAGACGGCCGTCTCGCCATTCCTGCAAGGCGAGATGACCGTCTTGAATGGCGAGACGGTCGTCTCGACTTTGTCAGATGAGACGGTCCGTCTCGACCTGACAGGTGCGAATCCCTATAAATAGGAGCGTCATTCCCCTCATTTCACACAGTTCTTCCATTCTCTCTCTAGACACTTCCTCAAATTCTCTTTCTAGAATCCCTCCAAAGTATTTCCGGAGTTTCTGAGAGTTTCTATAGCGTTTTCGAGAGTTTTCTGGCATTGTAAAGAGCGAAGGGCTGCCAAAAAGCACCCTAATTTTCAAAGAATTAATAGAAAGCTTGCTTCGGAGGTTTCTACACTCTCTCTCTCTCCTTTACCGCTTTATTTTTAATTATGCGATAGATATTAGGGCCATGTAGTTATAATTTTAAATTCCGCAAATAAAGAGTAAAAACGTATTTTCACCAGTTTAATTATTTAAAATAGCTGCCCTATCATAGGGAACCCAAAAGGGGCGTCGTAAGGGAACTAACACTTCCCTTACACGTAACTAACTCCCTTACCCAACTCTGGTTCTAATGACCGAAGTTGGTTTTTCGAAAACCAACGCCTTTTTACTCCTTTTCCGATGTTTCCGGTAAAAACATCGGTGGCGACTCCAGAAGAACCCTTCAAAATTAGCTCTTGGATTAGCCCGGTTATCAGACAATCCAAGAGCGCCTTTTCAAAAACCTCGCCCCTAGGTTCAGCCCGGTTATCGGACAACCTAAAGGCGTTGTAACCACACCAATAAAAACTCGAAAATGGAAAGTCGAAACCATCGCGTCGCTCCGACCGCCTCTTTTTGACGACGGCGACAGTGGGTCTGACTTGGATTGGCATATTGATTTCCCCCACTACTTCTCGCTTAGATCCGTCGAAGCCTCGAACGATTGTTCTGCTTGGGCGCAAGCGGGTTCCTTGAATAGTCAACTTGTCGAGTGTGCACTTGGGCATCACGTTCAAGGATTACCCGTTATCCACAAGAACTTTGGCGATGAGATACTGCTTGCACTTGATAGAAATGTGCAAGGGCTTGTTGTGGCTCGACCCTTCTAAGGGGAGTTCTTCATCTGTGAAGGTGAGGTGATCGCTTGCCGTAATGTGACCGACGATCGTCTCAACTTTTTCTTGGGATATATTATGAGGTACATGCACTTCGCTTAAGACCTTCATCAGGGCGTTTCGATGCAGTTCCGAACTCATCATTAGAGATAATGGAGTTATCTTTGCGGGTGTATAATTGAGTTGGTCGATAATGGAATACTCGCTTTGCCTTAAGAACTGGAGTAATTTGTCGGTCTCCTCCTTGGATTCCTTGTTTTCTCTTTCTTCGGTCTGTTTATTTTTCCCTTTATTTTTGGGGGCATCTTCCTGCAACTCCTTGGGAGAGTATACCCTTCCGCTTCTGGTCATGCCCCCAATGCCGACTATATTGGAGATTTCCTCCTTTATTGGTGAAGATTCCCCATATCTCCACGGTACAACTTTATTTGATTCGTAGGGGAAAGGACGAGGCATAAATAGTCGCATGGGCGTCCTTGCCCCCTCTTCCTTATTGATTTTGAGAACTAACGGTTGAGGCTTATTATCCTCTTATGGTGAATTGACAGTTGGGGAGATCTTGATTAGGAGCGGTTTTCTCTCCATCCTTCCGATTTATTATCTTATTTATTAAAAATGAAGGAGGGGAAATAAAATATGCAAATGAATGATATGTATGCAAGTAGACAATTGTTAAATAAGGAAATTTTATATATTTGTAGAAAGTGTACATTCCCCTACTCCACACTACGAAGCAACTTTTGATAGAAACGAAAAAGCCTATAGAAACCCACAGGTGGGTCTTAATCTCTATGCAACTCTCTTTCGTCTTCCCGGATGTGACGAGTGAGTGCTTCAGTTTGCTTTTAGACCGCCTGGCTCATATCTTCACTGTATTTTTGAGCCTCTTTGATCTTCGCCTCTTGATGGACGACCAAGGCTTGCAGCTCATCAAGTTTTGCAAGGGCTCGGTCTTTTTCTCGCAATACTTGACCATACTGAGCTAGCCCATCTCTTTCCTTGCAGCGTAGCTCAGTGAGACTCCTATTGAGCCTCTAGTTGGCCTCACGCTCTTGGCGTATTTCAGACCGAGTCATTGTGAGGTCTTGTAGTAACTCCTTGATCGTTTGAGCCTATTTTGCCCATTCGGCCTCAAGGCATGCTGATTTGGCGGTTATTTCCTGAAGTTGGTTATCCGAGCTGGTTCTGGCAGCTTTGGATGCTTAGATAACTTGCTCGTTAGAATCAACACACTAATCCTTGAGGCGCTCTATCTCGTGGTCCTTCTTCTTGCATTGCCTCTGTAGATCGTCTATGGTGAGGATAGATTCTTGTTCTCTTTCTTCAAGGGCCCTCATCTGGGCTCCCATGATTTCTATCCTCTGGGTCAAGGCGTCGACTTGGGTTTGCAACTCTTCATTGTTTGAAAGCACAACAGGTGAGGTGGATGGTTATGACATCCCTCTACTTCTTCTCCATTCCTCGTAGTCACTAGAGGCAGCTACTCGAGCTTTTCCTAGCTCTCTATCTCCCATGAAGACTGGTTTCTCCCATGCTCTTCTTACAGCAAGCGAATTAGCGACAGTGCATGGGTCTCCGAAGAAACACAGTCCTCCGAGCTCTTCCCGGGGTATTGCAGTCTGGGTCCTCATGAGTTGTCTCATAGCCATCCTTGGAGAATAGGCTATGCAACCTTTGCGTCCTATTAAGGGTATGCTCGGATAATCTCCACATCTGATGAGGACTGAGCCGGGTCGGAACCAAGGGCACACCCAAGATAATTGGTTAACGTCCCATTGTTCTATCTTGACCTTCCTTTCCCTGGTCGTGCGTTGGTGGAGAGGGATTTTGGAGAAGCTTCTCAAAGGGTCGGGGAACATCCCCATGTGACTAGAGGCGTGGAAATGTGTGATACCCAACACAAAA
Organism: Sphenostylis stenocarpa; assembly: GCA_963425845.1. NCBI lineage: Eukaryota > Viridiplantae > Streptophyta > Magnoliopsida > Fabales > Fabaceae > Sphenostylis > Sphenostylis stenocarpa. The sequence continues at coordinate 32,515,286 of OY731401.1, read as the reverse complement.
AGCAGTGAAGAGCAACATCTAAGTGTTTTTCCTTGCTTCTGGTGACATAATTCTACCGAGAGCAAGGTGTCGGCAAGAAGTGCAGGCAAGGGACTTTTCGAGTTCACGTCCCAGGCGAAGAAGGCATCCATGATGGTTTGGTCTACTGTGTCGATATGGAAGGGAAACAGAATCGTTCCAAATAAGATTAAAGCCAGGGTTTTGTTAAAAGCAGTACATTCTGCCCTTTCAGCCAAAGAGAACAAATGGTCTTCTAACATTGCGACTTTCCAACCCTGGACATTCCCTTTTGCTATCAGGGTAGTCTGCCGAAACGGCAATCGGATGATGGCAGTGACTTGTGCTGCAGAAGTATATGCTCCATGACGGATATGGACCCTAGCTGATTTGGGCCATTTTAGCATAATCTCATACTCCTCCAAAGTAGGCACCATATCGAACTACGGGAATTCGAAGCAGTGTAGACTAGAGTTCCAAAAATGAACTAGAACCCTGATAAAAGTAGGATCGACACAGATCTTCAGTAGGTCGAGCATTCGTCCATAGGATTTTTCGAAATCAGAGCGGACCTCTGGTGGCATCAATGCGCAAAGCCGTTCCAATTTCTCAGCGTGGTATCGGGGAATGTCCACTTTCTTCAATTGTCTACTAGTCCCCTCCATTTTCTAAAAACCAAAATGCATGCTTATGAATATGATGTTTATTGTAAGTATGCATGGAGTGTTTATTTTTTCCTATTTATCATTTTTATTTCTTCATGATGTATGATAGCTCTTTTTTTTTTTTTTGCAAAAATAAACTACCTATATGGATGTTTTATGAATTTAATGTTTATGAACAAGGTCCCATTTTTATTTGATTGGGTTTTTATTTGATTTGATTTTTTATGGTTTTATTTTATAGCCTTTTATCTCTTCTGTCAAACTATGTGACTACTTAGCTTACAAAGAACCTGAAACCAGGCTAGCTAAAAGGAAGATTATCCGAGATAAAACAGTTTATTGTGAAAGAATAATGTTAGCGTCCCTTATCTCTTCTATCGGACTGCGTGGCTACTTAGCTTACAAAGAACCTGAAACTAGGCTAGCTAAAAGGCAGACTGTCCGAGATAAGGGTGTTTATTGCAAAAATATATTTTTTTGTGTTGTTTGGTTATGCTATGCAATCAAAAGCAACAAACAAATGCACACACAATTCACTCATCCGCGAACGCGTAAGAAGACGTTTTAATCATGAGGTAGGATTTTCCTATGTAGACCCCTAATTTTGCCCGGCCTCTCAAAATAAAAGCTATAGGAACTTCGCCCGAAGATGGAGTTCATCCGGCTTCCCAAAAACTGAGGAAACCTCCCGCAACAACATGGAGTTCGCTCATATGCACGATAAGGACTAAAGAAGACCTCTCATAATAAGACGGAGTTCACTCATCCACACAAAGGAGACTTCCTATACATAGATAAAGCTCGCCCAACATTTCAAATGAAGGCCAAGAAGACTTCTTACACGAAGATAAAGCTTCAACGGACATATATCGGCACCAATCCACGTCCGAAAACGGCAAGGAAAGCTTCCCGGGGTCCCAAAATACAAAGGCTGGACAAAACAGGTCGAGACCACCATCCCAGGGTTAGGACGGCCGTCCCAAACCCCAGGGGGTCCCAACGTGAACAAAATTGCATTTGGGACGGCCGTCCCAACCCAGACGGCCGTCCCAAAGTTCCAGGGCAAAATTTACTATAAATAGGAGCCTCATTTGTCATTCTCCACACCCCAGACAACTCTGAGACTTGTCTTCTTCTCTCCCTCTCTCGAATGATCTATCTGATTGCCTTCTTTTAGGTAACAATCAGTTAAGGAATTTGTATTCCGGCATTCGATTTCTTCTAGAAAATTAGTCGAGTCGATTAAGGTAGACGAGAGGAGAGAACAATTGTAGAGCGAAGGACTGCCGAAACGCGTCCTCTTTGTACAAGAATCATAATATAAAGCTTGCTACGGAGGTTTTTCTCAATTCTCTTCTTCTTTATTGCTTTATTTATTGTTTTCTGTATGCAATGTAGATACATCATGTAGATAACCATATCTAAATAACTGTACGAATAAAATAAGGGTAAATGCGTAATTTCTCATAATCTTCACTTAATGAATAAATCTGTCATAGGGAACCCGAAAGGGGCGTTGTGGGGGTGCTAACACCTTCCCCACACGTAACTAACTCCCTTACCCAACTCTGGTTATAATGGCCAAGTTGGTTTTTAATAAAATCAACGCCTTTTCTCCTTTTCCAATGTTTCTGGTCAAAACATTGGTGGCGACTCCAAAAGAACCCCTTTTCGAAAACCTTGCTTATATTAGAGGATAGTTCAGTGTTGAGCACCTCGGAAGCAATGAACACAATTTTAACAAACAACGCGAGTCTCACCCATCTATTCGCGACCGCTCGCATAAACGTTCGAGACGTCCCCAGGACGTCGGAACGGACGGCGGCGACAGATGGCGACTCCACTAGGGAAGTCCGAGAGTTGATCCCATTTAGTGACGGATAAATTCAAACTAAGCAAAGATTTGAAATTACGCCTTTACCCTTCTGTATGTTTTTATTGTATGGCTTTAAATAACTGCTGTATGATTATTTCTGCAATTGTTTGAAATATAAATTGCACACAAAAACCCTTGCACACAACAGTCCCTCTATACCCGGGGGCAAGAGTGAATACCTATAGGGAGTGGGTGGCAGATACGATCGGTTAGTTGGCACACGGGGCTACTACCGTTGTCGGAAAACCACCAACTCAAGGTGATAACTCTCTTCTTTTGATCTAAGGGTGTCGACATGGAATTTCGTGCATGACCCGAGGACTGAGAGATTGAGAGGTCCCTATAATGGGGGCACCTTGGGGACCTTTGGCCTGGTGAGAACAGTTAGAACCGCCTAAACCAAGCACGTTTCTGCAGGAAAATCCCACCTCGTGATTAAATAAGCGTGGCTCTGCTCGTGGATGTATGAATTGTGTGTGCATACGTTTGCTGCATTTGTATTGATGCATTAGCATAGGGTAATCATACAACAAACAAAAAAAAATGAAAAACCCTAAAAATCACAAAAAGCGAAAAGATAAAAGACCTTTATCTCGGACAGTCTTCAGTTAAGCTAGCCTGGTTTTAGGTTCTTTGTAAGCTAAGTAGCCACGTTGACCGACAGAAGAGATAAAGGGTCATAAAAAATATAAAAACACATTAAAGTCATAAAAATACCTTTGTTACAAAATAAAAATTATTAGCGAAAGTCTTATAATTCATATCACCTTTTCTTCATAAAAATAAAAAGGGAAGAAGATAGGACTCTCTTCATTAAAATCCATAAACATTCATATAGATAAGTTTCCTTTTAAGAAATACCAAGTACTATCATGAATCATACTAGGAATAAAACATGATAATACTTAGAAAAACAAACACTTGCATACATGCATTTACAAAAACCCATCCTCATATCATGCATTTTTAATTTCTGCTAGATAATGGAGGGATCCGGTAGTAGACAATTAAAGAAAGTGGAGATCCTTCTGTACCGTGTAGAGAAGCTAAGGCAGTTGTGTACTTATATGCCGCCGGAGGTCTGTGCTAGTTTTGAGAAATCTTATGGAAGAATTCTTGACCTCTTAAAGATCAAGCATCAATCCAATATTTGTTAGAGCATTGGTCCACTTCGGAGTCCCAATCTACACCGCTTTGAGTTTTCGCAGTTTGACTCGGTACCAACCTTAGAGGAATACGAACTCATGGTTAGATGGCCTCGGTCGGTTGGGGTTTATGTATGCTCAGGAGAATATACGACCGTGAGAAAGGTTGCTACTATCATACGACCGCCCTCTCATCAATCCGCCTTACTGGGGAAAGGGAATGTCCGAGGTTGGAAAATATTTGTAATAGAAGACCACCCGACCTCTTTAGCCGAAAAGAAAGATTGGTCTACATTCAACAAAACTCTAGCATTGGCAATGTTCGGAATCATATTATTCCCATTTCATGCGAATATTGTGGATCATGCTCGTAATGGATGCATTCTTTGCCCGGGATGTGTATTCAAAAAGTCCTATACCCGCAATCCTTGCCGATACCCCGCTTTCGTAGAATTTTGCCGACGAAACAGGGAAAAACACTCAGATGTTGTACTTCACTCGCTATATGTATGGGGTGTTACTCACTTTTACGCCTCAAGCCACATGGGTGTATTTCCCGACCCTTTAAGAAGTTTCTCAAAAATCCCTCTTCAACATCGTCAAGCTTTAAAGTGGAAAGCCGAGTTAGAAAAGCTGGAATATAGAGCATGTATCTTGGGTTTGCCCTTGGTTCCGACTCCGGTTATATTCTCGGTACGATGCGGAGATTACTTGAGCATACCACTTCTAGGTCTCAGAGGTTGTATAGCCTACTCTCCTAAAATGGCTGAGACAACTTATGAGAACTCAGACTGCGCCAACCCAAGAAGAGCTCAGAGGACTGAGTCTATGCCACTATTCCCATAGCTTTGAAGAAGTATCTGCTGCCCGGAAAGCATGGGAAAGACCAGTCTACATGGGAGATAAAGAACTCGGAAAGGTTCAGGTATCTACATCCCGTGAATATGAAGAATGGAGGAAAAATAGAGGGATACCCCAGCCATCTGCTTCATTAACTGCAGGTCAATGCCTTGAACAAGAGGGTTGAAGTCATGGAAGCTCAGCTGAGGGCTTTTGAGGAAAAAGAGCAAGAATCAGCCCTTATAATAGATGGTCTAAAAAGGCAATGCAAAAAGAAGGACCACGAAATAGAGCGTCTTAAAGATGATTGTGCTGACTATCATGAAGAAACTAAACAAGCATTGAAGATACCAAGGCTTGAGCAAGATAGTCTATTCCGGGACATGAGCGATGAAATAGCACATCTTGAGAGTGCGCTGACAGAACATGCAAAAACGATCAAGCTAATACAAGATGACCTAGCGAATACTCGGTCAGAAGCACAGAAGTGGTGGGAAACCGCTGAAAAATACAGAGAAGACCTAGAGGAGCTACGTGAAAAAGAAAAAGATGGATTAGCTCAATACGGTCAACTACTTCGCGAAAGAGACCAAGCAATAGAAAGGTCTGATCAACAGCAAGCCTTGATCGTTCATCAAGAAGAGAAGATAAAAGAGGCTCGTCGATATAGTGAAGACATGAGCCAGGCGGCATTTGAGCAAATCAAGACGCTCAGAAATCACGTGATAACAACTGAAGACGAATTACGAAGAAAGCCTAATTTACCTATAGGATTCTTCAAGCTTTTTCGCTTTTGTCAACACTTGCTTCAAAGCATTGTATAGAAGGATAAACACTTTCTAATAAAAGGATTTATTTTTCTCTCCTTAAATTGTCTATTGCATTCATAAGTTGCATACATCCATACATCCCTCCTCATTTTAATAACAAAGATAATAAAAAGAAAGGATTAACTGATGTGCTTTCCACAAATCAGAAAAATGGAAAAGAAGCCTTTCGTCATCAAAATCTCTACGACGGTCAATAAATCTGAAGATGATAACAAACAAGCACCGTTAATCATTCCAATCAATAAAAGGGAAGAAACAATAACGCCTTTACGTTTATTCGTACCGCGTCCTTTCCCTTATTCATCGAATAAAGCTGTACCTTGGAGATACTCAGAAGAATTGCCAGATAATCAAGATATCTCCAATATAGCCGGTATTGGGGGCATGACTCGAAGTGGAAGAATATACTCCCCCAAGGAATTACAAGAAAATACTCCTAAAGAGAAGGCGAAAAACAAGGCCGAAGAAGAAAAGGAATCCAAGGAGGAGACAGATGAGTTACTCCAATACATAAGACAAAGCGAGTACTCTATCATCGATCAACTCAATCGTACTCCAGCAAAGATAACTTTGTTATCACTCATCATGAGTTCGGAACCGCATCGAAACGCATTGTTAAAGGTTTTGAATGAATCATTTGTTCCGCATGCAATATCCCAAGACAAGTTCGAAGGGATTATTGGTAATATTACAGCCAATAATCATCTTACCTTCACCAATGAAGAATTCCCTTTGGAAGGGTCAAATCATAATAAGCCCTTGCATATTTCTGTCAAATGCAAGGAATATCTCATTTCAAAAGTACTTGTGGATAATGGGTCATCCCTAAATGTTATGCCTAAAAGCACACTAGACAAAATAACAGTGCAAGGAGCCCACATGCGCCCGAGTAATACAGTGGTTCGAGCCTTTGACGGATCAAGACGAGAAGTAGTAGGAGAGATTAGCCTACCAATCCAAATTGGACCTACTATTTTCAACATAGAATTCCACGTGATGGATATCACGCCAGCATACAGCTATCTCCTTGGTAGACCTTGGATTCATAGCGCTAAGGCAATACCTTCAACGCTCCACCAGAAAGTCAAGTTTGTGATAAATGATAAACTCGTCACAGTTCAAGATGAAGAAGACTTTCTGATAAGTAAACCATCTGTCCAACCATATGTGGATGCAGCTGAAGAGGCTCTTGAAACGTCTTTTCAAGCACTTGAAATTGCCAACATAGAAAGACTCCCTGGTAATACAAAGGTGGCCCATATGATGAGAAGATATGGATATCGCCCAGGACAGGGGCTCGGAAAGAATGTTCAAGGAATAAAAGAGCCACCAGATTTCAAAGATAATCCTCTAAAGTATGGTTTAGGGTACGACCCCACAAAAGATCAAACCATATGGAAAGCAGGGAAGTCTTACCCCTTGAAGACGATATTCTGAAAAGGAGGGGTATTAGCGCAAAGGGTAGCGTTAGTCATTAGGTGTCCTTCTTCTGATTCTAAAGGATGTAAACCTAGTGACTATTAGAGGTCACTCCTCGGGGTGTGCCCGTTCCCCGAGCATCTTTAGGGCACACATTTCCCTGAAATTACAAAAGAATGTTATTCTTACTATCTGCTTCTTTTCTTACTAAATGTATCTATACCCCATTTTAATAAACAAGGTTTAGATAAAGCGTTTGTTCCAAATGCGTCTGAATAATTAAAACGCCGCAAAGTAAAGTAAAAAATGATTGATTAATTAGAAACACAACTAAAATTTATCTTGATAAAATCAAGTTTCGACAATGTTGTGCATATATATATATATATGCATACAAAAAAAGAAAGCCCGTCAAGGTCAAAGACCGAGACAAGAAAATAAAAGGGCAAAATACCCGGCAGGAAACCCACAAAGGGGGATGCGCAAAAGTTAGGGTAAACCCGGCAAGAGACCCGAACAATAATAAAGGGTAACCTGGGCAAAAGTTAGGGTTATAAAAAGTCCGCTAGGTATTCCTTAAAAATAAATACAAAAGAGGGAAACCTAGACAAAAGTTAGGACATAAGCACAGCATCCTAGAGTGAAAACCCGAAAGGGCGGCCTAGGGAAGTTAATCAATCGCAAAAAGGCGCTATATAACAATAAGCAACGACGCCTCGTTATAAGAACAAAACGTTTTGTCTAAACTAGCCTAAACACCGACCAACCTGGGCTAGCCATTCTTACAAAGACCTTTCATACAAAAATATCCCTCTAAAACACAAGCCTTTGATACAAATCCTTTTCTTTCTATTCTCTTGACCATTTCACTATAAAGCATTCAAGTAATAAAGGGGAATGTGGTAACATAGTGATCAATAGGAAGGTTGAAATCCCTAAGGAAAGGAAGAAAGGCATTGATATGGCAGTTGCCCTACAAACAGAAGATTGCTCTTCAGCCATAGCAAAGAAAATTCCAAGACGGAAAATCAATACAGCTAAGCTTGTTATCCAAGAAACAAGATGACGTTAAGGTCCAACACCAAGAACGCACCCGAAGTCAAAGCACATTAGTTAAAACTTTCAAAATATTAACTGAAATAGATCATAGGATGCATTTCATAAAACATTACATGCATTAAAACATCAATGAATGGAGTCCCATCTTCTTACTCATCAAAAACTTGAAAAACCAGCATAAGAAGCTTGAGACGGCCGTCCCAATATCCAGACGGCCGTCCCAAGTGCCATTTTTTGTTTGAGACGTGCGTCTCAGGTGGGGGCTGAGCCATGACCAATTTTGCCATTTGAGACGGTCGTCCCAACCCAGACGGTCGTCCCAAACTCCCCTGCGCGGCTATATATGAGAGGTGCGGGAATTGAGCTTTGGCACCTCATTCCAAGCCTCCTATCTTGTTCTTCCTCCTCCTCCATACATTTTTAGCATTTCTAAGAAAGTAGAGCTCACAGTGGAACCCGGAGAAGCCTCGTCCAGAAGAAAACGCACCCGGACTGCTGCTAGGAGAACTCCTGTCACTAGCCTGATGATGGCAGAAGCGCATCAACAACGATTGGCAAATATCCAACAATTTGCCTGGTACCCTATGCTGCGGTTAGATTTTGTGATCCTTGCTACATTCGGCTGGGAGCAAGACGTTAGGAAGTTCATCCACAACATAGGATGGGACTTCCTACTCCGCGAGCCGCCCACTCGGATCCATCGCACCGCTACAATGGAGTTCCTCGCCTCTGTCAACATGATGGAAATGCCATCTGGAATTCCTGGAGTGCCACCAACACAAGCTGTCTCCTACCTGGATGGATGGAGCCTACCGGGACCACCGCCCTGGATGACTTCAACGTCATCATGGGATTCCGCCAACGAGCCGATACAAGAACACCGGAATATCGGTCCGCATATCCGGAGAAACCTACCGTTCTCACCACCACCGGTATGTTGAAGGAGATTACTTGGAGCTATCAATCTCCCATCTAATCTGAAGGGTGCAGCCTTCAATCCCCCTCTTCGCATTTGCCACAAATTACTTGCCGGGACCATTCACAGCAGGAAGGAAAGCCAGGGAAAGGTCACGCTGGCTGATCTTTTTATAGTCTATCGCATGCATCGGGGACACCGATGCAACCGGGATACGCATTCTCGAAGGCTATAAAGGAATGCGGTACTCGGGACCAGCGGGAGCGATCATGGTGGCTCCCTTCCTTACCCCTCTAGCTGAATATTGGGGATGCACGGACGGAGAAGATATCCCAGCTGAACTTCAACCGAGCCTATCAACGGAGGAGTGCCGACGCACATGAATATCCTCGGCAGAGAAGGAACAGGGTTCATCTTAAACCCTATCATCTCGATTTCATGGAATATGCGCGACTTCGGGACGCCGCAAGACATCCCTACCACTTCGAGTCCCGGCAGCAATCACGCGATCCGGACTTCTCCGGCTTGTACCGACGCTTAGACGAGGAGCATGCCTATATGGAAGGAGAGTTCCGGTTATACGCCGCAGCTTAGCCAGCTGACTGTCGAGCAAGACAGGACGGACCGCCGGATAGAGAGCCTGGTCCAGACTCAGGCGAGATTCCAGCGCCGCCTACTCCGCCGCTTCCCTTCGCCAGCACCATCTGCCCATTCCAGCCCAGAGGCAGACGATTAGGATTTATTTTTATAACTTTCTAGTATTTCGAATATGCTTGAAATGTATCCAACAAAAAAAATAGTAATAAATAAAAGTAGTTATTTCTGTTTCAAAAGCCCATGTGTACAAAAACTATAAAATAAAAGGCACACATGATATACTAAAAAGCCGGATTTCAAAAAGTCGCGATAAAATTAAATCGTGATAGAAAAAGGCAAAATCAAAATTATCTTCAGCAAAATAAAGAGCTTCAAGGAAACTAGCTCTAACCTTCTATCCCAATAAAAGAAAGTACATCAACATAGAAAAGCCAATGGAAAGGCTCGGTCATCCCCAAGAGGATTCTTGCTTATTACAGAGGCAAGACAAAAAGATTACCTCACGACTCAGCTTCGTCGCCACATGAGTCATCGAGCACACTCATGCAAGAGTCTCCGCTTTATTCCTCAAAGGAGTATAAGGACTACATAAAAGTCCATCAAAGAAAATACGGAGTCAAGTCCTCCATATCACCAGGGGGCAACAAAAAGAAAGAAAAGAAAAACTTTCATTCCCCAAAATGAGGCCACAACAAAAAAAAGGGTCAAATAAAAATCTCCAAGAAGAATATATCAAGAAAAGTCTACAAAAAGACAAAAAGATGAAAACAAAATTTTTCCATCTTCCAGACTCAAAAAGAAGCTTCACAAAGCCAGGGGCCAGGACTCAGTCATCAAATTTGGATCCCCGGAAACCAACGAGACTCCTCGGTGAATCCCGAAAAAGAGAAAAAGAAGAAAATCTCTTCATCCCGCTCAATAAAGAGCTTCACTAAAAAACAGGAGCTCAAGACTCCATCATCATGAAAAATCAAATCAAAGATTAGATCTCCAAAGAGAAAAATTCCCCAGGGATCACCAAAAAGAAAAGAGAAAAATATATCTTTTCATCCAAAGAAAAGCCAAATAAAAGGCGCACATACAAATCCATTCCCCAGCAGGAATAAGAGCATACGCAAAGCCAGCTCAAACAACAGCGTCCAATAAGGAGTCAAAAACTCCGTTCCTCCCTTGGGGGGCAATTCAAAATAGATCTCCGGAATAAAATTAATTCTCCAGTGGATCATCAAAAAGAAAAATCCTCAGCAAGCCTACCAGCAAAGGCAAAATACAAAATTCATATCCTCAGGGAGTTAACCATCTGGAACACCCAATAGGAATATCCCCAGCAAAGTGCAAAACCTTCACTCCCAAGAATTCCTAAGGTAAGCAAAAAACTGATATCCCCAAGAAATGGGAAATCAACCTATAAGAGGTGATACAAGCACCAAGCTTTCAAAAAGCATCCACCTACTCAGAGGTATTATCAAGAACAAATACCCTCAAGTAGAACATCAGCCTATTCAGAGGCGGAAAAAAAAAACACAAGTAAAAAGCCTTCACCACTATTGAAGCACCCGCCTAATCAAGAGGCACAATAAAAAAAATTAACAAAATCCCCAGTGGATTCCCGCCTAATCAAGAGGCACAACAAAATCCTCAAGTGGATCTTCGCCTAATCAAGAGGCACAATCAATAAGAGAATTCAAAATCCCCAGAGGATTCCTGCCTAAACAAAAGCCAAAACAAAGAATCCCCGGCAAAAGCCGGATGGCTAAAAGAAAAAGCCAAAACAATGAAATCCCCGGTAAAACCGGATGACTAACAGAAAATTCAAAAAGTCAAACCAAATCATTCCCCACGGAATAGGCGCATGATCAAAAACAGTAAGCCGCCGACACTTCTCCAAAAGACCAATTAAAGGTTAAACTCATCAAAATTGAGTGAAAATAGAACCGAGCCAATATGCAGGTTCACACCCAATAGAACCCGAGCCAATATGCAGGTTCGCACCCAATGGGGGTGTAAAAACCATTAGAACCCGAGCCAATATGCAGGTTCGCACCCAATGGGGGTGTAAAAACCATTAGAACCCGAGCCAATATGCAGGTTCGCACCCAATGGGGGTGTAAAAACCACTAGAACCCGAGCCAATATGCAGGTTCGCACCCAATGGGGGTGTAAAAACCATTAGAACCCGAGCCAATATGCAGGTCCGCACCCAATGGGGGTGTAAAATCCATTAGAACCTAGTCAATATGCAGGTTCGCACCCAGTGGGGGTGTAAAAACCACTAGAGCCTAGTCAATATGCAGGTTCGCACCCAATGGGGGTGTAAAATCCATTAGAGCCTAGTCAATATGCAGGTTCGCACCCAATGGGGGTGTAAAATCCATTAGAGCCTAGTCAATATGCAGGTTCACACCCAATGGGGGTGTAAAATCCATTAAAGCCTAGTCAATATGCAGGTTCACACCTAACGGGGGTGTAAAATCTATTAGAACCTAGTCAATATGCAGGTTCGCACCCAATGGGGGTGTAAAAACCTCTAGAGCCTAGTCAATATGCAGGTTCGCACCCAATGAGGGTGTAAAATCCATTAGAGCCTAGTCAATATGCAGGTTCGCACCCAATGGGGGTGTAAAATCCATTAGAGCCTAGTCAATATGCAGGTTCGCACCCAATGGGGGTGTAAAATCCATTAGAGCCTAGTCAATATGCAGGTTCGCACCTAACGGGGGTGTGAAATCCAATAGAACCTAGTCAATATGCAGGTTCGCACCCAGTGGGGGTGTAAAAACCACTAGAGCCTAGTCAATATGCAGGTTCGCACCCAATAGGGGTGTAAAATCCATTAGAACCTAGTCAATATGCAGGTTCGCACCCAATGGGGGTGTAAAATCCATTAGAACCTAGTCAATATGCAGGTTCACACCAAGTGGAGGTGTAAAAACCACTAGAATCTAGCAAAAATGCAGATTCGTACCAGGTGGAAGAATAAACCCACCAAAACCTTATAAAATAAGGTTTATACCAGATGAGGGTAGGTACTCATCAAAACTTAGCAAAATGCCTCGGGTAGAGTAAAAATACTCACCTGAAGCATTACAAAAAATGGGTGCAAAGACTTGCTTCTATTAGAGGATAGTTCAGTGTTGAGCACCACAGAAGTAAGTACCCACAAGATTTTAGCAAAATGCAAACTCATACCGGGTGAGGGTAGGTACTCACCAAAACCTTGTAAAACAAGGTTCATAACTAGTGGGGGTAGGTATTCACAGAAGTCTAGTAAAATACAGACTTATACCAGGTGAGGGTAAGTACTCATCAGGGCTTTATGAAAGAAGGCTCAAACCAGATAGGGGTTAGTACCTATCAAAATATTTATCATTTGGAGGATCAGCAAGGAGCAACATCCGAAGGATAGCCGGGCAAAAGGGTTAACTCCTTCCCCTACCAACTAATTTTGTCGGCATACTAAAACCAACGAATTAGTTAGGCAGCTGAAGGGGGGGCAGCTGTAGACCCCTAATTTTGCCCGGCCTCTCAAAATAAAAGCTAGAGGAACTTCGCCCGAAGATGGAGTTCATCCGGCTTCCCAAAAACTGAGGAAACCTCCCGCAACAACATGGAGTTCGCTCATATGCACGATAAGGACTAAAGAAGACCTCTCATAATAAGACGGAGTTCACTCATCCACACAAAGGAGACTTCCTATACATAGATAAAGCTCGCCCAACATTTCAAATGAAGGCCAAGAAGACTTCCTACATGAAGGTAAAGCTTCAACGGACATATATCGGCACCAATCCACGTCCGAAAACGGCAAGGAAAGCTTCCCGGGGTCCCAAAATACAAAGGCTGGACAAAACAGGTCGAGACCACCATCCCAGGGTTGGGACGGTCGTCCCAACTGAAATTAAGCAGTTGGGACGCGCGTCCCGAATGTGGGACGGCCATCCCAAACCCCAGGGGGTCCCAACGTGAACAAAATTGCATTTGGGACGGCCGTCCCAACCCAGACTGGCCGTCCCAGATTGGCACAACGCAGAAAACACGTTTGGGACGGCCATCCCAACCCAGACGGCCGTCCCAAAGTTCCAGGGCAAAATTTACTATAAATAGGAGCCTCATTTGTCATTCTCCACACCCCAGACAACTCTGAGACTTGTCTTCTTCTCTCCCTCTCTCGAATGATCTATCTGATTGCCTTCTTTTAGGTAACAATCAGTTAAGGAATTTGTATTCCGGCATTCGATTTCTTCTAGAAAATTAGTCGAGTCGATTAAGGTAGACGAGAGGAGAGAACAATTGTAGAGCGAAGGACTGCCGAAACGCGTCCTCTTTGTACAAGAATCATAATATAAAGCTTGCTACGGAGGTTTTTCTCAATTCTCTTCTTCTTTATTGCTTTATTTATTGTTTTCTGTATGCAATGTAGATACATCATGTAGATAACCATATCTAAATAACTGTACGAATAAAATAAGGGTAAATGCGTAATTTCTCATAATCTTCACTTAATGAATAAATCTGTCATAGGGAACCCGAAAGGGGAGTTGTGGGGGTGCTAACACCTTCCCCACACGTAACTAACTCCCTTACCCAACTCTGGTTATAATGGCCAAGTTGGTTTTTAATAAAATCAACGCCTTTTCTCCTTTTCCAATGTTTCTGGTCAAAACATTGGTGGCGACTCCAAAAGAACCTCTTTTCGAAAACCTTGCTTCTATTAGAGGATAGTTCAGTGTTGAGCACCTCGGTAGCAATGAACACAATTTTAACAAAAAACGCGAGTCTCACCCATCTATTCGCGACCGCTCGCATAAACGTTCGAGACGTCCCCAGGACGTTGGAACGGACGACGGCGACATCCTACAGAAAAGTGCATTGGCAAAGGTAGGTTCTAACTGTTCTCACCAAGACTTAGGTCCCCCAAGGTGCCCCCATTATAGGGTCCCCACTCTCCAGCCTTCCGACCATGCTTAGAACTAAGGCCATAGTCAATCTTTGTGCCAAAAGAGGAAGGTTATCACCTTGAGTGGTGGTTTCCGATCATATCGGTGGGCTGCATGGCCCTCACTACGGCAAACCGTACCTGCCACCCACTCCCTATGGATTTCTCACTTGCCCTCGGGTATAGAGGGAACTGTTGTGTGCAAAGGTTTGTGTACAATTTTTATTTCAAACAATTTGCATAAAATAAACAAACAATAGTTATTAAAGTCAAAAAAATAAACATGTTATAAAATAAGGTAGGGTAAAAGTGAAATTTCTAAGTTTATCTATTAAACCGGCCCATCACTAAATGGGATCAACTCTCTAGGCTTCCCCAGTGGAGTCGCCATCTGTCGTCGTCGTCAAAAGAGGCGGTCGGAGCAACGCGATGGTTCCGACTTCCCGTTTTCGCGTTTTATATTGGTGGTGTTACAACGCCTTTAGGTTGTCCGATAACCAGGCTGGACCCAAGGTCGAGGTTTTCGAAAGGGAACTTTTAGGTTGTTCGATAAATGGGCTGGACCTAAAAGCAAATTTTCAAAGGGGTTCTTATGGAGTCGCCACCGATGTTTTTACCGAAAGCATCGGAAAAGGAAAAGAAGGCATTGGTTTTTAAGAAAACCAACTTTGGCCATTATAACCAGAGTTGGGTAAGGGAGTTAGTTACGTGTAGGGAAGGTATTAACTTCCCTACGACGCCCCTTTAGTGTTCCCTATGATAGGCCAGTTATTTCGAAAATAAAATAAAAAAAGACACTTTTACCCTTTTATTTGCGGAATTGAAAGATAACGACTACATGGCCCTAATTAATGCACATATAAATGACAAAGTGATAAAAGAGAGGGAGAGAGTGAAAAAACCTCCGAAGCAAAATTTGATTAATTCTTGTCGCCGCCGTCCGTTCCGACGTCCTGGGACGTCTCGAACGTTTATGCGAGCGGTTGCGAAAAGATGG
The DNA here is from genome assembly GCA_963425845.1 of Sphenostylis stenocarpa. Lineage (NCBI taxonomy): Eukaryota > Viridiplantae > Streptophyta > Magnoliopsida > Fabales > Fabaceae > Sphenostylis > Sphenostylis stenocarpa. Next base: position 32,500,009 of record OY731401.1, on the reverse strand, counting down.
TTGAGACTCGCGTTTTTTGTTAAAATTGTGTTCATTGCTTCCGAGGCGCTCAACACTAAACTATCCTCTAATAGAAGCAAGGTTTTCGAAAAGGGTTCTTCTGGAGTCGCCACCAATGTTTTGACCATAAACATTGGAAAAGGAGAAAAAGGCATTGATTTTAATAAAAACCAACTTGGCCATTATAACCAGAGTCGGGTAAGGGAGTTAGTTACGTGTGGGGAAGGTATTAGCACCCCACAACGCCCCTTTCGGGTTCCCTATGACGGATTAATTCATTTAAGTAATGATTACAAGAAATTACGCTATTACCCTATTTTATTCGTACAATTATTTAAAGATGGCTATCTGCATGATTTATCTACATTGCATACGGAAAGCAATAAGTAAAGCATTAAAGGAGAAGAGAATTGAGAAAAACCTCCGTAGCAAGCTTTATATTATAAGTCTTTTACAAAGAGGACGCGTTTCGGCAGTCCTTCGCTCTACAGCAACTCTCCTCTCAAATACAGACTCGACTCGACTAAGATTTCTAGAAGAATCGAATGCCGGAATACAAATTCCTTAATTGATTGTTACCTATTAAAGGCAATCAGAAAGATCATTCGAGAGAGGGAGATAAGAAGACAAGTCTTAGAGTTGTTTGGGGTCTGGAGAATGACAAATGAGGCTCCTATTTATAGTAAATTTTGCCCTGGAACTTTAGGACGGCCGTCTGGGTTGGGACGGCCGTCCCAAACGTGTTTTCTGCGTTGTGCCAATCTGGGACGACCAGTCTGGGTTGGGACGGCCGTCCCAAATGCAGTTTTGTGCACGTTGGGACCCCCTGGGGTTTGGGACGGCCGTCCCACATTCGGGACGTGCGTCCCAACTGCTTAATTTCAGTTGGGACGGCCGTCCCAACACTGGGATGGTGGTCTCGACCCTTTTTGTCCAGCCTTTGTATTTTGGGACCCCGGGAAGCTTTCCTTGCCATTTTCGGATGTGGATTGGTGCCGATATATGTCCGTTGAAGCTTTATCTTCGTGTAGGAAGTCTTCTTGGCCTTCATTTGAAATGTTGGGCGAGCTTTATCTATGTATAGGAAGTCTCCTTTGTGTGGATGAGTGAACTCCGTCTTATTATGAGATATCTTCTTTAGTCTTTATCGTGCATATGAGCGAACTCCATGTTTGTTGCGGGAGGTTTCCTCAGTTTTTGGGAAGCCGGATGAACTCCATCTTCGGGCGAAGTTCCTCTAGCTTTTATTTTAGAGGCTGGGCAAAATTAGGGGTCTACAATTCTTTAAAAGTTAGGACGCGTTTCGACAGTCCTTCGCTCTACAACGTTAACTTTTCTCTCTCAAAACGCTATAAAAACTCTCTAAGAACTCTTAGAAATGCTTCGGAGGGGCTCTAAAAGAAGAATTCTAAGAACTGCTAGAAGGAGAAGTGGAAGAACTGTGTGAAATGAGGGGGAGGTTTTCCTACTCAAATATGGGGCCTAATAGTCTCTCCTAGTGGCTTTTTAGGCCTTGCCCGTCTTTGAAAGGAGGTCTTCTGCTCTTTATTTTGAGACCGGGCAAGATTTGGGGTCTACACTTAAAGTTCTTAAAATTGGCTTTTCATCTGTTTTCCTTGACTCTTTCACAAAAATAGTTTTATGAGGTTGTATACTTTCCTTGGGTTTGTAACCAAGTCCAGCTTTCCCAGAATCCACTCTTTGATGAAAGTGATGAAGATCTTATTGAAATACTTTGGCAAAGATCTTATTGATTTGATGAAGTCAAAGATGAAGTCAAAGGCAACTTTGTTGCGGACAAAAGTCACTTAGATAAAAGAGTAGAGGGATTAGTATGTCTGCAGCTCTGCTTAGGTATAATCATTTTTATCTTTTCTACTGCATGAGGTTTCTTCACTTAAAAGATTTTGCAAAATGCCTCTAAAACCGTTTAAACAGTTAAAAACAAAGTATTTTGACAAAAGCTTTCTTAAAAAGTTTTTAACTGATATAATTTCGAAATAACTGATTGATTTCACTAAAGAAAGTTTTGAAAAACTTCTGTCAGTATTTTAACTGATACAGCTTCGAATTAACCGATTAAAATCACTTAAAATGTTAAGAGAAGTGTTTTTGCAGTATTTTAATCGATACAACTTGTCACCGCCGTCCGTTCCGACGTCTAGGGACATCTCGAACGTTTATGCGAGCGGTCGCGAAAAGATGGTTTAGACTCGCGTTTTATGTTAAAATATGTTCATTACTTCCGAGGTGCTCAACAACTGAACTATCCTCTAATAAAAGCAAGGTTTTCGAAAAGGGGTTCTTATGGAGTCGCCACCAATGTTTTGACCATAAACATTGGAAAAGGATAAAAAGGCGTTAATTTTGATAAAAAACCAAACTTGGCCATTATAACCAGAGTTGGATAAGGGAGTTAGTTACGTGTGGGGAAGGTGTTAGCACCCCCACAATGCCCCTTTCGGGTTCCCTATGACAGATTAATTCATTAAGTGAAGATTATAAGAAATTACGCTATTACCCTATTTTATTCATACAATATTTAAATATGGCTATCTACATGACTTTATTTCATATTGCATACATAAAGCAATAAATAAAGCAGTAAAAGAGAAGAGAATTGAAAAGAACCTCCGTAGCAAGCTTTATATCGCAAATCTTTTACAAAGGGGATGCGTTTCGGCGATCCCTCGCTCTACAAAGACTCTCCTCTCGAATACAAGATCGACTCGACTAAAATTTTAAAAGAAGAATCGAATGCTGGAATATAATTCCTTAACTGATTGTTACCTTATTAAGGCAATCAGAGAGTTCATTTGAAGTAGGGAGAGAAGACAAGTACTGGGAGTTTTCTGGAGTGTGGAAAAGTGGCAGATGAGCCTCCTATTTATAATTTTCGCAGCCTGGCACTTTGGGACTGTAGACCCCAAAACTTGCCCGACCTCCAAATAAAGAGTAGAAGACCTCCTATTCGAAGATGGACGAAGCCTAAAAAGCCACTAGGAGAGACTATTAGACCCCATACTAGGATAGGAGGGATTTTCGGCACAAAAATAAGGTTTCTCTCCTTTTTTGGGACGAGACCGCCGTCTCGAAATCGAGACCGCCGTCTCACCTCATGCAAATGGCGAGACGGCGGTCTCGCCACCTGCGAATGGCGAGACGGCGGTCTCGCTTTCCCAGACGGCGATCTCGCCACCTGCGAAGGGCGAGATGGCGGTCTCGTTTGGCGAGACGGCGGTCTCGACCTTGTCAGACGAGAACGGCGGTCTCGACCTGTCAGGCACGAAAACCTATAAATAGGGGCTCCCTCCCCTCATTTCCACACACCACACAGCATTCTCTCCCCCTTCTCTCTAGGATTTCTCTCTCTAGAATCCCTCCGACGCATTTCCGGAGCTTCTGAGTGTCTTTAGAGTGATTTCTGAGCGTTTCGAGAGGTTTCCGGTGCTGTAGAGTGAAGGGTTGCCACAAAGCACCCTCTTTTTTAAAGAGAATTAACAGAAAAAGCGTGCTTCGGAGGTTTACATTCTCCCTCTCCACTTTTACCGCTTTATTTAAATTACGCAATAGATAGGGCCATGTAGTCATAATTCTACACAATAGAAGGGTAAAAGCGTATTTTCCGGTTTATTTATCAATAAAATAGCTGGCCTATCATAGGGAACCCGAAAGGGGCGTCGTAAAGGAACTAACACTTCCTTTACACGTAACTAACTCCCTTACCCAACTCTGGTTCTAATGACCAAAGTTGGTTTTTCGAAAACCAACGCCTTTTTAACTCCTTTTCCGATGTTTCCGGTAAAAACATCGGTGGCGACTCCAGAGAACCTTTCAAAACTAGCTTTTGGGTTAGCCTGATTATCGGACAACCCAAGAACGCCCTTTCGAAAACCTCGCCCCTAGGTTCAGCCCGGTTATCGGACAACCTAAAGGCGTTGTAACCACACCAATAAAAACGCAAAAATTGGAAAGTCGGAACCATCACGTCGCTCCGACCGCCTTGTTTTGATGGCGGCGACAGATGGCGACTTCACTGGGGAAGCCTCGAGAGTTGATCCCATTTAGTGATGGGCCGGCTTAAAAATAAATAAACCAAGAAAATAACGCTTTTGCCCTTAACTTATATTATAACATGTTTACGGTTTGGCTTTAATAACTGTTGCTTGTTTATACTTATGCAATCGTGTGAAATACAAACTGTACACAAACCCTTGCACACTATAGTTCCCTCTATACCCGGGGGCAAGTGAGAAATTCATAGGGAGTGGGTGGCAGGTACGGTTTGCTGTAGTGAGGGCCTTGAGCCCACCAGTGTGATCGGAAACCACCACTCAAGGTGATAACCTTCCTCTTTTGGCAACAAGACTGACTATGGCCTTAGTGCTAAGCATGGTCGGACGGCTGGAGAGTGGGGACCCTATAATGGGGGCACCTTGGGGGCCTTAGCCTGGTGAGAACAGTTAGAACCAACCCTCGCCAATGCACTTTTCTGCAGGAAAACCCTACCTCGTGATAAAAATGAACTCTCGCCTGTTCGCGGATGATCGAATTGTGTGTGCATATGTTTGTTGCATTTGTCTATTGCATAGCATAAACAAACAACAGAACAAAAATCACAAAAATACTTTCGCAAATAAACCCCCTTATCTCGGACAGTCTGCCTTTTAGCTAGCCTGGTTTCAGGTTCTTTGTAAGCTAAGTAGCCACGCAATTCCGACAGAAGAGATAAGGGACGCTAAATATTCTTTCGCATAAAGCCATATTTTATCTCGGACAGTCTGCCTTTTAGCTAGCCTAGTTTCAGGTTCTTTGCAAGCTAAGTAGCCACGCAGTTCCGACAGAAGAGATAAAAGGCTATAAATTTAACAAATAAACATCAAATAAAAATCAAAATAAAAATCTGATTCCAAAACCATAAATAAGACCTGGTCCAAAAATGTTACACTCATAGTACATTCATGTAAATAGTTTATTCTTCAGAAAAATTCGCAATTACCATACATCATGTAGAAAAACATGATAAATAGGAAAATAAACACTCACATTCATTCAAATAAGCATCATTCTCATAAAACATGCATTTTGGTTTTAGAAATGGAGGGGACTAGTAGACAGCCAAAGAAGGTGGATATTCCCCATTTCCATACTGAGAGGTTGGAACGGCTAAGCGCGGCAATGCCATCAGAAGTCCGCGCCGACTTTGAAAATTCCTATGGACGGATTTTGGACCTGCTGAAGATCTATGTCGATCAGGTGTTCCTCAGGGCACTAATCCACTTCTGGAATTCCAATTTGCGATATTTCGAATTTCCGCAGTTCGACATGGTACCCACCCTAGAGGAGTATGAAACCATGTTGAAATGGCCCAAATCAGCCGGGGTCCATGTCCGCCACGAGGCATACACTCCTGCAGCACCAGTCGCTGCCCTTATTCAACTACCATTCCGACAGAGTACCCTGATAAGGAAAGGGAACGCCCAGGGTTGGAAAGTCTCGATGTTAGAAGACCACCTGTCCTACCTGGCTGAAAGGGCAGAATGGGTCGCCTTCAACAAAACCCTGGCACTTATCATTTTTGAAATGATCTTGTTCCCCTTCCAATTCGACACAATAGATCAAGCCGTCATGGACGCCTTCTTCGCCTGGGACGTGAATTCAAAGAGTCCCCTGCCTGCAATCCTTGCCGACACCTTGCTCTCAGTGGAATTCTGCCACCAGAAGCAAGGAAAAATACTCCGCTGCTGCTCTTCATTACTATTTGTGTGGAGCGCCACACACCTTTACACCTCCAGCCACATGGGGATATTCCCCGACCCTTTAAAGAGCTTCTCCAAGATCCCCCTCCAACGACGCGTGACTTCAGAATGGAGGGACGAGTGGGAACGAAAGGACGCCAACAGTTTATCCTGGGTCTGCCCTTGGTTCCGACCCGGCCCAGTTCTCATCAGATGTGGGGACTATCCGAACGTACCCTTGATAGGACTTAGGGGTTGAATAACCTACTCACCTAGAATAGCTATGAGACAACTCATGAGGACCCAAACTACCATCTCTCAGGGGGAACTCGGAGGACTGTGTTTCTTCGAAGACCCATGCACAATCGCCAACTCACTAGTCGTGAGAAAAGCATGGGAGAGGCCAGTCTATATGGGAGATAGAGAGCTAGGAAAAGCTCGGGTGACTGCCACCAGTGACTATGAGGCGTGGAGAAAGAGAAGAGGGATGGCTAAACCATCCACCACACCCACTACAAGCGCCAATAATGAAGGGTTGCAGGCTCAAATTGATGCCTTGACCCAGAGGATAGAAATCATGGGAGCCCAGATGAGGGCCCTTGAAGAGAGAGAACAAGAATCCTCACAATAGACGGTCTGCAAAGGCAAGGCAAGAAAAAGGATCATGAAATAGAGCGCCTCAAGGATCAATGTGCACACTCTAACGAGCAAGCTATCCGAGCATTCAAAACTGCCAGAACTAGTTCGGATAGCCAACTCCAAGAAATAACCGCCAAGTCAGCACACCTTGAGGCCGAATCATTAAAGCAGGCTCAAACGATCAAGGAGTTCTCGCAAGAGCTCACCAAGACTCGGTTAGATATCCGCCAAGAGCGAGAGGCCAACCGGAGACTCAACAGAAGTCTCGCTGAGCTACACTGCAAAGAAAAAGACGGGCTAGCTCAGTACGGCCAAGTACTACAAGAGAAAGACCGAGTCGTTGCGAAGCTCGATGAACTACAAGCCTTGGTCGTTCATCAAGAGGCAAAGATCAAAGAGGCTCAGAAGTATAGTGAAGATATGAGCCAGGCGGTCCGCAAGCAAAGCGAAGCACTTGCTCGTCACGTCCGGGAAGCCGAGAGAGAGCTACAGAGGGATCAAGACCCGCCTGTGGGTTTCTTTAAGGTTTTCCGTCTTTGCCAAAAGTTGCTTCGCAGTATAGAATAGGGGAATGTACTCCTTCTGTCGAATAAATAAAATCTTCTTCTTTATTCAACGATTGTCTACTTGCATGCATAAACATTCATTTGCATATTTAATTTCCCCTCCTTCACGCTTAATAAATAAGATAATAAAAAGGAAGGATTAACTAACACGTCTTCCCAAATCAGAAGAATGGAGAGAAAGCCACTCCTAATAAAGCTTACCCCAACGGTCGACTCGCCGCAAGAGGAAAATAAGCCTCGGCCGTTGGTCCTCAAGAATAAAGAAGAGGGGGCAAGGACACCAGTGCGATTATTTATGCCACGTCCTTTCCCCTACGAAACAAATAAAGCTATACCGTGGAGATATGGGGAATCTTCACCAATAAAAGAAGAAATAACAAATATAGCCGGCATTGGGGGCATGACTAGAAGTGGAAGAGTCTACTCCCCCAAGGACACACAGGAAGATGTCCTCAAAAATAAAGGAAAAAATAAAAAGACCGAAGAGGAAAAAGAAAATAAAGAATCCAAGGAGGAAACAGAGGAATTACTCCAGTTTATAAGGCAAAGCGAGTATTCCATTATAGACCAGCTCAATCGCACACCTGCAAAGATTACGTTATTATCTTTGATAATGAGCTCGGAACCGCACAGAAACGCCCTGCTGAAGGTCTTGAGCGAAGCGCATGTACCTCATACAATATCCCAAGAAAAGGTCGAGAGGATCGTTGGTCACATCACGGCAAGCGATCACCTCACCTTCACAGAGGAAGAACTCCCCCTGGAGGGGTCAAAACACAACAAGCCCTTGCATATCTCGGTTAAATGCAAGGAGTACCTCATCGCCAAAGTTCTTGTGGATAATGGGTCATCCTTGAACGTGATGCCCAAGTGCACACTGGACAAGTTAACTATCCAAGGAACCTGTCTGCGCCCAAGCAGCACCATCGTTCGAGCCTTCGACGGATCCAAACGAGAAGTAGTGGGGGAGGTCAATTTGCCAATCCAAGTTGGACCCACTATCTTCGACGTCGATTTCCATGTCATGGATATTACTCCAGCATATAGTTGTCTCCTCGGTAGGCCTTGGATTCATGACGCTAAGGCAGTACCTTCAATGCTCCACCAGAAAGTCAAGTTCATAGTGGATGACAAATTGGTCACGGTCCAAGCAGAAGACGATATCCTGATCAGTGGACCGTCCACCCAGCCTTATGTGGATGCGGCTGAAGAGGCTCTTGAAACATCTTTTCAAGCGCTCGAAATTGCCAGCATAGAGCGACTTCCCAAAAATACAAAGGTAGCCCGCATGATGTTGAAACATGGTTACCATCCTGGCCAAGGACTGGGGGCAGATTTCCAAGGCATGAGGGAACCCCCAGAATTCAAAGACAATCCTTGCAAGTATGGCCTAGGATATGACCCTACTAAGGGTCGAGCGGAAAGAAGAAAAGGGAAGTCTCCCCTCCGCACACTCAAGCAAATTTTCCGAAGCGGACGGGTGCAAGCGTCAAGAGCCACATTAGTCATTAGGAAATCTTTTTCTTCGTTTAAGGGATGTAAACCCCGTGATTGTTAGAGATTATCCCCCGGGGCTAGCCTGACCCCCGGGCATTTCAGGGCACATATTCCCTTATTAATTAATAAAGAATGATTCTTACTATCTACTTCTCTTCTTTCTATTTCTGACTAGACCACATAAATAACCCTGTCTAAGTAAACAAAAAAGAAGAAGAATAAAAAGCGCATCCAAATGATCAACATTTACCATTGTTATTATCATCAAGCTAGTTGATTAGAAGCACATAAAAAATAAAGACTTCACCTCATCCATAAAGAAAGTCATGCTTCGCCAATATTGTGAACAAAAATAAATACACAAAAAAAAAAGAGAGAAAAGCCCAGAGAAACCAAAGGCCAAAGAAAAGGGCAAATTACCCGGTAGGAAACCCACTAAGGGGGCTACGCAAAACATAGGGTCGACCCCGTAGGATACCCGAACAACAATAAAGGGTAGCCTAGGCAAAAGTTAGGGTTACAAAATAAGGTCCGCTAGGATTCTCTAAAAACTACAAAAAGAGGGAACCTAGACAAAAGTTAGGGCCAAGCACAATATCCTAGTTCGAAAACCCAAAGGGCGTTCTAGGGAAATCAACTAGCCATTAAAAAGCAATAGGAATAAAACCAAAAGGCGCAAATACAAAAGGAAAGGAAACTGTTTGCTTAGACAAAAGCTTAAACACCTAAGCCTAACCTTAGCCAACCATTCTTACAAAACCTTTATCAATAAAAATTAACCCTCTAAAACACAAGCCATTGAATTTGCCTCTTTGTTTCTTTTCTCTTGACCCTCACATCAATATTCTAATAATTAATTAGGGAATGTGGAGGCGTATAGTCAACAAGAGGATTGAAATCCCTAAAGCGAGGAAAAAGGGGCACTACATGACAAAAAAAGTTGAATAAAAATCCTCAAGTGGATCTCCAAAAAATTCTACAAAAAGGAATCAGAAATTCCCATTCCCCAGTGGAATAAGAGTTTCACGAGTATAGCTCGCATCAACATCAATCAAGGAGCCAAGACTCCATTCCTAGAAAAGAAAAATCAGATCCCCAGGAAGTCAACTAATTCCTTGGTGGATCACTAAAGAAATAAAATGTCATCCCCAGTAGACCTCCCCAAAAAAAGAAGGGAAAAAGCCAGAGACTAAAAAGTAAAAAGGCTTACGCATTATCCCGAAAAAGCCAAATTTCAAATCGCGATAAAAAAGAGGTAAATCGCGGAAAGAGGCGAAATCAAATAAAAATCCTTGCTCCCTAAGTGGATCACCTCAGAAAAAGGAAAAATCAACCAAAGAAGGAATCAGAAATTCCATTCCTCCAACAAAAACAAGAGTATCAGCAAAGCCATCTCATACCAACAACATCCAACGAGGAGTCAAAACTCCATTCCCTCAAAGGGGAAATCAAAATTAGATCCCCGGGAAGGAAATCAATTCCCCGGTGGATCGCCAAAACGAGAAAGATCATCCACCTATCAGCCTAGTCAGAGGCAAAACAAATGCAGCCAAAAGTCTTCACTTTCGATGAAGCATCTGCCTACTCAGAGGCATTACCAGAAACTCAATGGATATCCGTCTACTCAAGAGGCGTCACCTAAGATCAACAAATCCCCAGAGGATTCCTGCCTACCTAAGAGGCACTCATCAAAAATCCCCGACAACTAGCAAAGTCGGATGACAAATACCAAATGATCAAAAACAAAGAATCCCCAGCAATCAACAAGCTGGATGAACACCAACAGAATCCCCGGCACAAACCGGATGACAATTCCCAGAAAAAGACAAACAAAGACAAAGACAAAAAGTACATCTCAACAATCGGCGCATGAGCCACCCGAGCAGTAAGCCGCCACCACCACCAGTCCTATACAGTGGACTGTACCAGCCCGATAGGGGGTTCATACCTATCAACCAACACACAAGGAGTACCCAACCGGCGCATGGGCCACCTGAACAGTAAGCCGCCACTACCACCAGTCCTACGCAGCGGACTGTACCAGCCTGATAGGGGGTTTATACCTATCAACCTGCGCACGTGTTGCGCCTGATCTGTGCTCGAGCCGGATCAGTAAGTCGCATTACCACCCTGATGGGGGGTTCATACCCATCCAGTCCCACACAACGGACTGCAATTACCAGCCTGATGGGGGGTTAATACCCATCCAGTCCCACAAAACGGACTGCAACTACCAGTCTGATGGGGGGTTTATACCCATCAACCGAAGGATCGACTACCGTCAGAAGGAGTATCCAGAGGTTCCACCACGTGATAACCAAAGGGATCGGCTACGTCAGAAGTAGTATCCTGGAGGTGCACAACACCAATTTTTCCCAGAAGATCAACCGCCACAAGACGGGACATCCGAAGGGTAGCCGGGCAAGAGGGTCAACTCCTTTACCTTCCTGTCAATCTGTCTGGCACAACAAGCCAATAGCCGACTAGTCAGGTAAAGGGGGGGCAGCTGTAGACCCCAAAACTTGCCCGGCCTCCAAATAAAGAGTAGAAGACCTCCTATTCGAAGATGGACGAAGCCTAAAAAGCCACTAGGAGAGACTATTAGGTCCCATACTAGGATAGGAGGGATTTTCGGCACAAAAATAAGGTTTCTCGCATTTTTTGGGACGAGACCGTCGTCTCGCCACCTGCGAATGGCGAGACGGCGATCTCGCTTTCCCAGACGGCGGTCTCGCCACCTGCGAAGGACGAGACGGCGGTCTCATTTGGCGAGACAGCGGTCTCGACCCTGTCAGATGAGAACGGAGGTCTCGACCTGTCAGGCGCGAAAACCTATAAATAGGGGCTCCCTCCCCTCATTTCCACACACCACACAGCATTCTCTCCCCCTTCTCTCTAGGATTTCTCTCTCTAGAATCCCTCCGACGCATTTCCGGAGCTTCTGAGTGTCTTTAGAGTGATTTCTTAGCGTTTCGAGAGGTTTCCGGCGCTGTAGAGTGAAGGGTTGCCACAAAGCACCTCTTTTTTAAAGGGAATTAATAGAAAAAGTGTGCTTCGGAGGTTTACATTCTCCCTCTCCACTTTTACCGCTTTATTTAAATTACGCAATAGATAGGGCCATGTAGTCATAATTCCGCACAATAGAAGGGTAAAAGCGTATTTTCCGATTTATTTATCAATAAAATAGCTGGCCTATCATAGGGAACCCGAAAGGGGCGTCGTAAAGGAACTAACACTTCCTTTACACGTAACTAACTCCCTTACCCAACTCTGGTTCTAATGACCAAAGTTGGTTTTTCGAAAACCAACGCCTTTTTAACTCCTTTTCCAATGTTTCAGGTAAAAACATCGGTGGCGACTCCACAGAACCTTTCAAAACTAGCTTTTGGATTAGCCCGGTTATCGGACAATCCAAGAGCGCCTTTTTCGAAAACCTCGCCCCTAGGTTCAGCCCGGTTATCGGACAACCTAAAGGCGTTGTAACCACACCAATAAAAATGCGAAAATTGGAAAGTCAGAACCATCGCGTCGCTCCGACCGCCTCATTTTGACGGTGGCGACAGGGACGGCCGTCCGGGGTCTGGAAAACAGGGATGAGCGTCTCGAGAGGTTGGGACAGCCGTCTGGGATTTGGGACGGTCGTCCCATTCAAATTTTGGCCTTGGGACGGGCGTCCCACATTTGGGACGGGCGTCTCGATTGTCCTAGGTTGTTTGGGATGGTCGTCCCAACTTTGGGACGGCTGTCTCAACCTGTTTTCGCCAGCTTTTGTGTTCTGGGACCTCCGGAAAGCTTTCCTTTCCTGATTTGGACGTCGATTGATGCAGATAGATGTCCATTGAAGCTTTATCTTCATATAGGAAGTCTTCTTGGCCTTTATTGAGATGCCGGGCGAACTTTATCTTTGTTATAGGAGGTCTCCTTTGCCTTTATTGAGAAGCCGGGCAAAATTAGGGGTCTACAGCTGCCCCCCCTTCACCTGCCTGGCTAATTTGTTGGCTTTAATATGCCGACAAAATTAGTTGGTAGGGGAAGGAGTTAACCCTTTTTGCCCGTTTGAAGTTTGCTGATCCTCCGGATGATAAATATTTTGATAGGTACCAACCCCTATCTGGTTTGAGCCTTATTTTATAAGGCTCTGGTGAGTACTTACCCTCACCCGGTATGAGTCTGCATTTCAATAGACTCTTGTGGGTACCTACCCCCACTAGGTATGAATCTGCTCTTTGCTAGATTCTGAACCATATTCCATAAGGTTCTTGTGGGTACTTACCCCCACTTGGTATGAACCTTGTTCTGCAAGGCTTTGGTGAGTACCTACCCTCACCCGGTACAAGTTCGCATTTTGCTGAACTCTTGTGGGTACTTACTTCCGAGGTGCTCAATACTTGAACTATCCTCTAATAGAAGCAAGGTATTTACAACCCGTTTTTGTAATGCTCTGGTGAGTATTTTACTCTACCTGATGCATTTTGTTAGGTTTTGATGAGTACTTACCCTCATCCGGTACAAACCTTATTTTACAAGGCTCTGGTGGGTACCTACCCCCACCTGGTATGAATCTGCATTTTGCTAGATTCTGATGAGTACCTACCCTCATCCGGTATAAGCCTTATTTTATAAGACTTTGGTGGGTACCTACCCCCACCTGGTACGAACCCTGTTTTGCAAGGTTCTTAACGAGTCTCGTTCTGCAAGACTCTGGTGGGTACCTACCCCCACCTGGTCCAAATCTCGTTTTGCAAGGCTCGATGGGTACCTACCCCCACCCGGTCCGAACCCCGTTCCGCAAGGCTCGATGGGTACCTACCCCCACCTGGTCCGAACCACGTTCCGCAAGGCTCGATGGGTACCTACCCCCACCTGGTCCGAACCCCGTTCGCAAGGCTCGATGGGTACCTACCCCCACCCGGTCCGAACCCCGTTCCGCAAGGCTCGATGGGTACCTACCCCCACCTGGTCCGAACCCCGCTTTGCAAGGCTCGATGGGTACCTACCCCCACCCGGTCCGAACCCCGTTCCGCAAGGCTCGATGGGTACTTACCCCCACCTGGTCCGAACCCCGTTCCGCAAGGCTCTTGTGGGTACCTACCCCCACCCGGTCCGAACCCCGTTCTACAAGGCTCTTGTGGGTACCTACCCCCATCCGGTCCGAACCCCGTTCCGCAAGGCTCGATGGGTACCTACCCCCACCCGGTCCGAACCCCGTTCCGCAAGGCTCGATGGGTACCTACCCCCACCGGTCCGAACCCCGCTTTGCAAGGCTCGATGGGTACCTACCCCCACTTGGTCCGAACCCCGTTCTGCAAGGCTCTGATGGGTACTTACCCCCACCTGGTTCGAACCCCGTTCTGAAAGGCTCTTGTAGGTACCTACCCCCACCTGGTCCGAACCCCGTTCTGCAAGGCTCTTATGGGTACCTACCCCCACCTGGTATGAACCCCGTTCTGCAAGGTTCTTAACGAGTCTCGTTCTGCAAGACTCTGGTGGGTACCTACCCCCACCTGGTCCGAACCCCATTTTGCAAGGCTCTGAGGATGCACTTTTTGGTAGTCAATCCTGTTAGAAAAGTAGTTTTAGATCAAGAGGGGGGGGGGTGAATTGATCTTTGAAAGTTTTTCGCAATTCACAGATTATCTAATTCGAAAATTAAGTTTCTAAATCTCTTTTTGAATCACCAAGCAATCAAACAATATAAGCGCAGCAACAGAAATAAAAGAGAGAAAGGTTAAGAAAGATTTCACCGGTATTTTATACTGGTTCACCCAATACCAGGGCTACATCCAGTCTCCAGCCAAATTCCAGCTGGGTTCCACTAGAATAGATGTTTTACAGACTCAACAATCTTACACCTAATCTAACACAAGAACCAACTTCCAGTTCTTGCACTTAACCTCTCCACCAAGAACCAAATTCCAGCTCTTGATAACCTCTGCAACCAAATTCCAGCTGCAGAGAAACCAGTACCCAAATTCTAGGCACCACATAGTACAAGAACCAAATTCCAGTTCCTCGTACTCAACCTCTCCACCAAGAACCAAATTCCAGCTCTTGATAACCTCTACAACCAAATTCCAGCTTGCAGAGAAACCAATGCCCAAATTCCAGGCACCAAACCTTTCACCAAGAACCAAATTCCAATTCTTGATAACCTCCACAACCAAATTCCAGCTGCAGAGAAACCAAGTGCCCAAATTCCAGGCACCAAACCTTTCACCAAGAACCAAATTCCAGCTTCTTGATAACCTCCACAACCAACTTCCAACTGCAGAGAAAACTTGTTCCCAAATTCCAGGCACAACACAATACAAAGTAATGAAAAAGAATTTACAAAGAAGAAACTAGAAAGCTCAAACCAGCTTTATCCAAATCTGCAGAGAGTTTCTTCTTCAAAGTATGCAAGTTGCCTCAAGAAAGATTTTCAAAATAACTTCAAAAAACTCATTGCGAATCTTTCTTGAAAAAGTGCTAAAGTTGCTTGATTGATTGCTTAAGGATGTATGAAAAACTCGATGTACAATCTCTGTTTAAAAATTTCAAGCAAAACTGCTTTTTAAAGAGAATTTTTCAAATCTGCCGCATTAATTAATCTGTTGAAAGTTTGTTTTAATCTGTTGAAATAGCCGTTATAATCTGTTAAAAGTCCTTTCAACCCATTAATGCGTTCTTGTTTCTTTAACAGAATTATTTTAGTTGATACAACCATGTTTATATCAGTTAAAACATTTTACAAACATTTTCTAAGTGTGATTCAATCGATTGATTCGCGTTTTAATCGATTGATTTACTTTAAAACTTTCTTATAAAACTTTTCAAGTTATTTTAACTCGATACAAAGAAGTTTAAATCGATTAAAAACCTGCACACAATTTTTCCAAGTTGTTTTAATCGGTTGAAATACATTTTAATCGATTGAAACTCTGTACAAAAATTTTCCAAGTTATTTTAATCGATTGAAATGCGTTTTAATCGATTGAAACTCTGTACAAAAATTTTCAAGTCATTTTAATCGATTGAAATTCGTTTTAATCGATTGAAATAAGTCTGATCGGTCATAATTCAATTCTGATCGATCATAACCAACTCTGATCGGTCATAATTTCATTCTGATCGATCATCCTGACTTCCAAAGTGGTTTTAATCGATTGAAACGTGTTTTAATCGATTAAAAGAATTCTGATCGCTCATATTTGAATTCTAATCGGTCATAAAGAGTTTTAAAGGGTTTTAATCGATTAAAAGAAGTTTGTATCGATTAAAATACTGTAAAAACACTTCTTTAAACATTCTAAGTGATTTTAATCGTTTCTTTCAAAGCAATATCAGTTAAAAACATTATTAAGAACGTTCTTTGTCAAAATGCTTTTGTTTTTGATTTGTTTAAAACTATTTTTGAGGCATTTTGCAAAATGAATGAAGAAACTTTATGCAGCAGAAAAGATAAAGTGGTTTTACCTAAGCATTTGTTAGACACACTAATCTTCTAACTCTTTTATCTGAGTGACTTGTTGACCGCTGCAAAGTTGACTTTTGACTTCATCTTTGACTTCATCAAATCAATGAGATCTTTGCTAGGATCACTTTCAAATCCTGTGGTCATCTGATTTTGGAGATGTGTTGGCGGCTTACTGTTTCTGATCATGCGCCCATTCCGTGGGGAGTGATTGATTTTTCTTTTTGACTTTTCTGTTTTAGTCATCCGATTTTACCGAAGATTTTGTTGTTTTTGGCTTTTTCGTTTTAGCCATCCGGTCTTTTGCCGGGAATTCTTTGTTTTTGGCTTTTTAGCCATCCGGTCTTTGCCGGGAATTCTTTGCTTTTTGGCTTTTCTGTTTAGCCATCTGGTCTTGGCCGGGGATTCTTTGTTGATTGCTTCTTTTTAGGCAGGAATCCTCTGGGGATTTGGGCTTTCTGTTAATTGTGCCTCTTGATTAGGCATATGCTTCCCTAGTAGTGAATGCTTTATGCTTTGGGCTTGTATTGCCTCTTGCATAGGTTAATTTCCCATTTCTTGGGGATATTGGCTCTTTGCTTGCCTCTGAGTAGGCAGACGCTTTATTGGAAGTGAATGCTTTGCTTTTCACTGGGGATATCCATATTGGACGTTTATAAGCGATTAACTCCCTGTGGATATGAATTTGTAATTTGCCTTTGTTGATAGGCTTACTGGGGAGAGTTTTTTCTTTTTGATGATCCTTCGGGGATTTGATTTGCCCCCTAGGGAGGAATGGAGTTTTTAACTCCTTGTTGGATGTTGCTGTTTTGAGCTGGTTTTGCCTATGCTCTTATTTCGCTGGGGGATGGGTTTTTTACCCTTTTCTCACGATGTGATTTTATCTCTTTTTTTCGTGATTTTGATATTTTGACTTTAAAATACGCGCGACTTTTTTTTGTTTCTTTTATGCATGTAGTCTTTTTATGAAGATATTTTCTTCTCTTTTCTTTTTTAGCGACCCTGGGGAATTTATTGGCTTCCTGGGGATATGACGGAGTCCTGGCTCCTGACTTTGTGAAACTCTTTATTGAGCGGGGTGAAGATTTTTTCTTCTTTTTTTGGTGATCTCGAGGAATTTATTGGCTTCCTAGGGATCCAGCTTTGATTTGATTTCTATGATGGAGTCTTGGCCCCTAGCTTTTTGAGAAGCTCTTATTTGAGCGGAGTGATGGAAATTTCTTATTTTCCCCGTTTTGTAGACTTTTCTTGATATGCTCTACTTGGGGATTTTCATTCGGCCTTTTTCTGTAGTGGCCTCTGTTAGGGGATGAAAAGTTTTTCTTTTCTTTCTTTTTATTGCCCCCTGGTGATGTGGAGGATTTGACTCCGTATTTTCTTTAATGGACTCTTGTGTAGTCATTGTTCTCCTTTGGGGAATGAAGTGGAGATCCTTGTATGAGTGTGCTTGATGACTCATGTAGTGATGCCGCTGAGTCGTGAGGTAGTCTTTTTGTTTTGCCTCTGGAGTAGGCAAGGATCCTCTTGGGGATGATCAAGACTTTCCATTGACTTTTCGATTTTGATGGTTTCCTTCTTCTTGGATGGAAGGATGTTGATTAGATCTTCAAATGACTCATGTGGTGATGCTGAGTCGTGGATTAATTTTTGTTTTGCCTTTGGAATAGGCAAGGATCCATTTGGGGATCATCAAGCCTTTCCATGGGCTTTTTCCCGTGTACCTTCTTTTTATTGGTGTAGAAGGTTAGAGCTAGTTTCCTTGAAGCTCTTTATTCTGCTGAAATGGTTTTGATTTCGCCTTTTTCTTTCGCGATCTTAATCTTTATCGCAAGTTATTTGAAATCTGGCTTTTTAATATATCACGTGTGCCTTTTTATTTTATAATTTTGTACACGTGGGCCTTTTGGAATGTGAACAGAAATAACAACTTTTATTTATTACTTCTTTTTTTCTTGGCGGTACATTCAAGCATTTTTCAAAATACTAGAAACTATCTAAAAACTCCTCCTAGTCTTCTGCTTCTGGACTGGAATGGGAGGATGGTGTTGGCGAAGGAATACGGCGAAGTATGCGGCGCTGGAATCTTGCCTGAGTCTGGACCAGGTTCTCTATTTGACGATCCGTCCTATCTTGCCTCATGGTCAGGTGACTGAACTGCTGTCGTATGAACTGGAATTCCCCTTCCATGTAGGCATGCTCGTCATCCAAGCGTCAGTATAAGCTGGCGAAGTCAAGATCGTATGACTGCTGCTAGGATTCCGAAGTCGCGGGGATGTCCTGTGGTGTGTCGAAATCACGCATATCCATCGAAATCGAGATGATGGGGTTTAAGATAAACCCTGATCCTTGCCTACTGAGGATGTTTATGTGGACCAACATTCCGCCATTAATCGGCTCTGGTTGGAGGCTAGCTGGGAGATCTTCTCCGTCGGTACATCCCCAATATTCAGCTAAAGGGGTGAGAAAGGGAGCCACCATGATAGCTCCTGCTGGACCACGAGTTCCGTAATCCTTGACGGCTTTCAGGAAGGCATATCCTGGGTTGCATCGATGTCCTTGATGCATACAATAGACAATGAAAAGGTCCGCCAGTGTTACCTTTCCTTGGCTTTCCTTCCGGTTGTGTATGGTCCCGGCTAGCAATTTATGGCATATGCGGAGTGGCGGAGAGAAAGCTGCACCCTTCAGGTGTGATGGCAGAGTATGAGTTCCACTGATTTCCTTCCACATGCTAGTGGTGGTGAGAGTAGCGGGTTTCTCGAGATACGTCGACCTGTATTCTGGTGTTCTCGTGTCTGCTCATTGGCAGAAACCCATTATGACATTAAAGTCATCTAAGAAAGTGGTACGGTATGCCCCGTCCATCCAGTAGGAGACGGCTTGAGTAGGTGGTACTCCGGGAGTCGTGGAAGGCATCTCCACCAGACTAACAGAAGCAAGGAATTCCAGCGTAGCAGTACGGTGGATCGGAGTAGGTGGCTCACGAAACAGAAAGTCCCATCCTATGTTATGGATGAACCTTCTAACATCTTGATCCCAGCCGAATGTAGTTAAGATTTCAAAATCCAAACATAGCATGGGATGCTAGGAAAATTGTTGGACGTTTGCCAACTGTTATTGATGTGGCTCTGCCAGCAAAGTATTGGTGATAGGAGTTCCTCTGGCAGAGGTCCTGGTGCGCTTTCTCCTGGATGAAGCCTCTCCACGTTCCATTGTATGTTCTACTCACTTAAGAATGCTAGAAGTGTGTAGAAAGGAAGGAAAAGCAAGATAGAAAGCTTGGAATGGGGTACCAAAGCCAAGATCCGTGCCTAGCATATATAGGGAGCGCCAGGAGAGTTGGGACGGCCGTCTAGGTTGGGACGGCCGTCTCACTTGAAAAATTACCTTTGAGACAACCAGCTAAGGAGTGGGACGGTCGTCTCACTTGAAATTTTGGTATTGAGACGGGTGTCTCAAACTTGGGATGGGCGTCCCATTTGAAATTGGTTGCTTGGGACAACCATCTCAACCTTTGGGACGGCTGTCTCGAGTTTTTTAGGTTGATTTTCATGTTTTTAGATGAGAATGAAATAGGATTCCCTTCATTGATGTTTTAATGCATGTAATGTTTCATGATATGCATCCTATGATCTATTTCAGTTAATATTTCGAAAGTTTTAACTGATGTGCTTTGACTTCGGGTGCATTCTTGGTGTTGTACCTTTCTGTCATCATGTTTCTTGATTAACAAGCTTGGTTGTACCGATTTACCGTCTTGGACTTTTTTTGCTATAGCCGAATGTAGACCCCAAATCTTGCCCGGCCTCTAAATAAAGAGTAGAAGACCTCCTATTCGAAGATGGACGAAGCCTAAAAAGCCACTAGGAGAGACTATTAGGCCCCATACTAGGATAGGAGGGATTTTC
>OY731401.1:32440825-32480108 GCA_963425845.1 Sphenostylis stenocarpa | reverse complement strand
GAGAGAAGGGAGAGCTATGTTGATTCTGTGTGTGGGAAAAGGGAGAAATGACGCCCCTATTTATAGTTTTTCGCGCCTGACAGGTCGAGACCGCCGTCTCCTCTGACAGGGTCGAGACCGCCATCTGGAAAGTCCAGACCGCCGTCTCGTTCATGGCAGAGGGTTGAGACCACCGTCTGGAGAATCCAGACCGCCGTCTCGACTAGGCGGGAATCGAGACTGTTGTCTGGAAAATCCAGACCGCCGTCTCGACCTTTGCAGGAATCGAGACCGCCGTCTGGTAAATCGAGACGGCGGTCTCGTCCTGGCGTTGAGACGAGACGGTGGTCTGGTCCTTCCAGACAGCGGTCTCGTCCCTTCAGGGCGAGAAACTTTATTTTCGGGCCAAAAAACCTTCCTATCTTGGTACGGGAGCCTAATAGTCTCTCCTAGTGGCTTGTTAGGCTTCGGCCGCCTTCAAATAGGAAGCTTTCTGACTTTATTTGGAGGCCGGGCAAGATTTGGGGTCTACACAAATAATCAACATTTACCATTGCTATTGCCATCAAGCTAGTTGATTAGAAGCACATAAAAATAAGACTTTACCTCACCCAAAAGAAAGTCATGCTTCGCCAATATTGTGAACAAAAATAAATACACAAAAAAAAAGAAAGCCCAGAGAAGCCAAAGGCCAAAGAAAAGAGCAAAAGTTAGGCAAAAGTTAGGGTTACAAAATAAGGTCCGCTAGGATTCCCTAAAAATGCCAAAAGAAGGAACCTAGACAAAAGTTAGGGCCAAAACACAGTATCCTAGTTCGAAAACCCAAAGGGCGTTCTAGGGAAATCAGCTAGACATTAAAAAGCAATGGAAATAAAACCAAAGGGCGCAAATACAAAAGGAAAGGAAACTGTTTGCTTAGACAAAAGCTTAAACACCTAAGCTTAACCCTAGCCAGCCATTCTTACAAAACCCTTTATCAATAAAAATTAACCCTCTAAAACACAAACCATTGATTTTTACCTCTTTACTTCCTTTCTCTCGACCCTCACAACAATATTCTAATAATAAATTTGGGAATATGGAGGCGTGTAGACCCCAAATCTTGCTCGGCCTCCAAATAAAGATTAGAAGACCTCCTATTCGAAGATGGATGAAGCCTAAAAAGCCACTAGGAGAGGCTATTAGGCCCCATACTAGGATATGAGAGTTTTTTCTGCACAGAAATAAGGTTTCTCGCATTTTTGGGGACGAGACCGTCGTCTCGCCTCACACAAGTGGCGAGACCGCCGTCTCGTTTGGCGAGATGGCAGTCTCGCTACCTGCGAATGGCGAGACGGCGGTCTCGTTTGGCGAGACGGTGGTCTCGTTTGGCGAGACGGCGGTCTCGTTTGGCGAGACGGCGGTCTCGCCACTTTGGCAAGGCGAGACGGCGGTCTCGTTTGGCGAGACGGCAGTCTCGACCCTGTCAGACGAGACGACGGTCTCGACTTGTCAGGCGCGAAAACCTATAAATAGGGGCCTCCATTCCCTCATTTCCACACAGTTTCTCCTCCTTCTCTCTAGAAATCACCTAAGTTTCTCTCTCTAGAATCCCTCCGACACATTTTCGGAGCTTCTGAGTGTTTCTGTGAGTGTTTTTCGGCGTTTCGAGAAGTTTTCCGATGCTGTGTAGAGTGAAAGGCTGCCACAAAGCACCCTAAATTTTAAAAGATTTGAATAGAAAGCTTGCTTCGGAGGTTTATATTCTCCCTCTCTACTTTTACCGCTTTAATTTTAAATTATGCAATAGATATTAGGGCCATGTAGTCGTAATTTTAAATTCCGCAGAATAAAAGGGTAAAAGCGTAATTTTCATTGGTTTAAATATTTTTAAATAGCTGGCCTGTCATAGGGAACCCGAAAGGGGCGTCGTAAAGGAACTAACACTTCCTTTACACGTAACTAACTCCCTTACCCAACTCTGGTTCTAACGACCAAAGTTGGTTTTTCGAAAACCAACGCCTTTTTAACTCCTTTTCCGATGTTTCCGGTAAAAACATCGGTGGTGACTCCACAGAACCTTTCAAAACTAGTTCTTGGGTTAGCCCGGTTATCGGACAACCTAAAGGTGTTGTAACCACCAATAAAAAAACGCGAAAATCAAGAGGGTCGAAACCATCGCGTCACTCCGACCGCCCCTCATTTTGGTGGCGGCGACAGATGCGACTCCACTGGGGAAGCCTCGAGAGTTGATCCCATTTAGTGATGGGTCGGCTTAAAAATAAATAAACCAAGAAAATAACGCTTTTGCCCTTAACTTGTATTATAACATGTTTTACAGTTTGGCTTTAATAACTGTTGCTTGTTTATACTTACGCAATTGTGTGAAATACAAACTGTACACAAACCCTTGCACACTACAGTTCCCTCTATACCCGGGGGCAAGTGAGAAATCCATAGGGAGTGGGTGGCAGGTACGGTTCGCTGTAGTGAGGGCCTTGTGCCCACCAGTGTGATCGGAAACCACCACTCAAGGTGATAACCTTCCTCTTTTGGCAACAAGACTGACTATGGCCTTAGTGCTAAGCATGGTCGGACGGCTGGAGAGTGGGGACCCTATAATGGGGGCACCTTGGGGGCCTTAGCCTGGTGAGAACAGTTAGAACCTATCCTCGCCAATGCACTCTTCTGCAGGAAAACCCTACCTCGTGATAAAAATGAATTCTCGCCTATTCGTGGATGACCGAATTGAGTGCGCATATGATTGTTGCATTTGTCTGTTGCATAGCATAACCAAACAACAGAAGAAAAATCACAAAAAACTTTCGCAAATAAACACCTTTATCTCGGAAAGTCTGCCTTTTAGCTAGCCTGGTTTCAAGTTCTTTGTAAGCTAAGTAGCCACGCAGTCCGACAGAAGAGATAAGGGACGCTAAATATTCTTTCGCATAAAGCCATTTTTTATCTCGGACAGTCTGCCTTTTAGCTAGCCTAGTTTCAGGTTCTTTGTAAGCTAAGTAGCCACGCAATTCTGACAGAAGAGATAAAAGGCTATAAAATAAAATGATAAAAATCCAAAATAAATAAGATAATAACAATAAAACATTTATAAAAATAATTTTGACAAAGTCGTATCATTCATATTGCATCTTCTCATAAGTGAAAAAACCAAGAGGAAAAAATAATAATAAATGCGTAAAGAAGGCATGCATATGCATCATTTTAATAAATCCCTAAAAAATGGGTGTTAGAGGCGTTTTCTGGGAAAATTACTAGGCCAAATCCCCTTCGAGAATTTGTAGCCTGATTCCTCACCTCTTTCTCTTCGTTTTGATATGTTGTGCGTCCAAATCGGACATCTTAGTCAAAAGTTATGTCACTTTGAACATCTACCGCCCTTTTGTACTGGTGCATGCATAAATACATTCATTCTAGGGAGCACTAGATATCCCTAAGACAATGGCGAAAGAGGCCTCGAGCACATTTGTGACCTTCACGACAAGGAAGGGATAGGTGTACTAAGGTGTGATGGTAACCCCATTATACTTTGTCAAGTCTGTGATGGGAAAGGAACAATTACACCAAGGTGGGTAGGATACCCCACAAAGCGTAAGCTTTAAAGAGGATACCTAAGTCATTGTCTTAAGGAATATCCATCTTATAAATCATTCATTTTAAACAATAAAAATCTTTTTGCATTCTAGAAAGCGGCTGGTGATCTTCATGCCCTCATCCGCATACAAAAAAACACAAAATCCCAAACACTATCATACATCATGTTAGAAAATAAAACATGATAATGTTTAGAAAAAAACAAACACTTGCATATATGCATCCACCAAACTTCATCCTCATAACATACATCTAATAATAGACAGTTGAACAAAGTGAACATTCCTCAATACCATGAAAAGAGGGTAGGGCATTCGCATGCCATGCACAAAAAAAAAGAGAAATTAAAAAGAAATTATAACCCGCCTATTTAGGCTTCAAAACATTGAATTGAGGAATGTACACTGTCTGGATGAAATAAATAAAATTATTTGTTTTCATCATCTCTTCAACTGTCTATTGCATTCATAAATTGCATTCATTCTCACTTTAATAATAATAAGATAATAAAAAGAGAGGATTAATCGATGTGCTTTCCACGAATCGGAATAAGATGAAGAGCAAACATTTTGTCATCAAGTTTTTCCCAACGGTTGATCCGCCTAAGGAGGATAACAAGCCTCAACCGTTGGTCATCTGAGTAAATAAAGGAGAGGGGGCAAGGGCGTCATCGCGTTTGTTCATGCCTCCCACCTCAAATAAAGTTGTACCATGAAGATACGCAAAAACATCGTCCATCAATGAAGATATCTCCAGCATAGCCGGCATTTGGGGGCAAAATTAGAAATGGAAGAATCTATTCCTCCAAGGAGCTGTAAGATGACGCTCCGAAGAAAAAAATAATCCAAAGAGGAAACTAAGTAGACTTGGGATTCACGATGCTAAGGCAGTTCTCTCAATGCTCTGCCAAAGAGACAAACTCACGGTAGGCGACAAGTTGGTCACAGTTCGAGCTAAAAATAACACTCGGATAAGCAAGCCGTCTGCCCTACCTTAAATGGATGCGGCTGAAGAAGACCTTAGAAATATGAAAAGACTTCCCCAACAATATAAAGGTGACCCACTTGAAGAGGAAATATGGATGCCGCCCAAACCAAGGGCTCATTAGAAACTCTCAAGGAATAAGGGAGCCACTAGATTTTAAAGACAATCCTTTGAAGCATTACCCTACAAAGGATCAAGCTGTACGGAGAAAAGGGAAGTCTCCCCTCCATACCATGAATCAGATTTTCCCATATAGAGGGGTTCAAGCGTCAAAAGCGACTTTAGTCATTAGGTGTTCTCCTTCTGATTCTTAGGGTTTGTAAATCCAATGACTATTAGAGATTACTCCTCGGGGCTAGCCCGACCCCCGAGCATTGTAGGGCACATATTTCCCTATTAATTACAAAGAATGTCATTCTTACTATCTACTTATCTTCTTGCTATTAATGTCTAAACCTCATTAATAACCATGCATGAGCATTGTAGGGCACATATGTTTAAGCAAACGTTTTCAAAAGTATGTCAAAGTAATCAAAATGCGCCATTGACCAAAATAAAAGTCAAATCCATCACCACTGATTGACTAGAAACACAAAATAAAGTTTTACCTCGTCATAAGTAAAGTCGTGTTTCGCCAATGTTGTGCAGAAAGAAAACAAAAATCAAAAGAAGCCCATAAAAGCTAAAGGCCAAAAAAAAAATGGCAAGGTACCCGGTAGGAAACCCTTTAAGGGGGCTACGCAAAAGTTAGGGTAAACCCACTAGGAAACCCGAACAACCATAAAGGGTAGCCTAGGCAAAAATTAGGGTTACAAAATAAAGTCTGCTAGGTTTCCCAAAGCAAGAAAAATGAAACCTAGACAAAAGTTAGAACATAGCACAACATCCTAAGCTGAAAACCCAAAGGGCAGACTAGGGAAGTCAATCAGTCATAGCAAGCGCCATAGAATAAGACGCCACTCCATGAACAAAACGTTTGTCTAAACTAGCCTAAACACTCTAACCAACCTTAGCTAGTCGTGCTTACAAAAACCATTTTTGTCAAAATAAAACAATTCTAAAACACAAGCCTTTGAATTAAATATTCTCTTCCTTCTTTTCTCTTGACCCGTACCACTACGACATTCTAGTAATTAGTAGGGAAATTTGGAGATAGTAATCAATAAGAGGATTGACATCCCCAAGGAAAGGGAGGGGCACACTGACGTGGCAAGTCGCTCTGCAATTAACGCAATCATTCTTCGGTCATATCGAGACGGCAAAATTGGTACAGCCTATCATGTTGACAAAGCACATAACGTCAGAAGCTCATCAAAAGTAAAAGCACATTGAATAATCCTTTTGAAAAATTAATTGAAATAGTATTATAGGATGCATATCACAAACATTGCATACATGCATAGGGTTCTTTCTCTCAAAAAGAAAAGAGAAAAGAGAAAAGAGAAAAAGAAAAAACGAAAATAAAAAGAATAATGCCCGCTAGATCGAAAACCCGTAAAGGGCGGTCTAGGAAAAAGTTAGGGCATTCATAAAAAAGGAAAAAAGCCCGCTAAGATATCCTAGGCAAAAGTTAAGACAGCCCGCTAGACCGAAAACCCCAAAAAGGGCGGTCTAGGCAAAAGATAGGGCTAAACCAAAAAATGAATAAAAGAGAGGGGCCCTTCATCATAATCATAAAAAGTCCAGCAGGAGAATGCCAGTCACTTTTCCAGATGCATCAATAAAAAAGAATAGATTGCATTTAGGGCATCCACACACAAGTAGTCGCACAAAACGACTTTGCCAATGTCAAAAATGAAAGAAATAAAAATTACTTCAGACAAATAACAAAAAATGAAAAGCATTCATGCATATAAGGAGACTAGCTCCATGTTTGTGATTGAAAACAGGATCACTGAGACTGAGTCTCCAAATAATGCCCTCAAGAAAACGGAGCAAGTCGTCAATCAAGCGACTCAGCAGAATAAGAGCTTCTGAAAATCAAGAGCTCCAGCTACCATCCTTCTACCCAGAAAAGAAGGCACAAGAAAAGCCTCCAAACATCGCTCTCCCTTAAGAAAGAAGAGCGAGTTGTCATTAGAAGCTTCCAGAAGCCAAAGCTCCAATCATCACCCAATAAAAGAGGGCACAATCATCAAGACATCATAAAAGAAAAGCCAACGGAAAGGCTTAGTCATCCCGAAGAGGATCCCTTCCTACTCCGAAGGCAAAACAAAAACACTCCTCACGGCTCAGCATTACCACTACATGAGTCATCGAGCACACTCACCCAAAGTCTCCTCCACACTCCCCAATGGAGAATAAAGGCTTCAAGAGCCCATCATCATCAACAGTCAAAAGAGTCCAATCTTCGTACCAACAAGGGCTCAACAAAAAAGGAAAAAATTGCATCCCCAGAGGATGTCCAAAAGAAAAGGCCAAATAAAAACCCTCAAGTGGATCTCCTAAAAAATCTACAAAAAAGAATCAGAAATTCCCATCCTCCAGTGGAATAAGAGCTTCACAAGTTTAGCTCGCATCAACATCAATCAAGGAGCCAAGACTCCATCCCTAGAAAAATTAGATCCCCAGGGAGTCAACTAATTCTCTGGTGGATCACCAAAGAAAGAAAACTTCATCCCTAATGGACCCCCAAAAAAAGAAGAAGAAAAAGCCTGTGTGCATAAAAAGAAACTAAAAAGTAAAAAGGCGCATGCATTACCCCAATAAAAAAGCCAGATTTCAAAATTGCGATAAAAAAGAAACAAATCGCGGAAAAAGGTGAAATCAAATAAAAAACCTAACTTTCAGGAAATCAAATCCCTAAGTGGGTCACCTCAGAAAAAGGGAAAATCAACAAAAAAAAGAAGGAATCGAAAATTCCATTCCCCCAATAGAATAAACCAAAGCCAGCTCACACACATATCAATCAAGGAGCCGAGACTCCATTCCCCCGAAGGGCTACCAAAGCCTGACCCTCGGGAAATCAACCAATTCCCCGGTGGATCAATCAAAGATCATCCCTAGTGAGCCTATTGCAAAGGCAAAACTTCAGATTCATCCTCAGAATGTCATTTGCCTACACATAGGCAAGACCCGGCAAGCAAGAGCCAGCATCCCCATAGGGGAATATCAGCCTAGTCAGAGGCAAAACAAATGTAGCCAAAAGTCTTCACTTCCGATGAAGCATCTGCCTACTCAGAGGCATTACTAGAAACTCAATGCAGTATCTGCCTGCTCAGAGGCACCATCAAAATCAACAAATTTTCAATGGATATCCGCCTAATCAAGAGGTGTAACCAAGATCAGCAAATCCCTTGAGGATTTCTGCCTACCTAAGAGGTACTCATCAAAAATCCCCGACAACCAGCAAAGTCGGGTGACCACTACCATAGGATAAAAAACAAAGAATCCCCAGCAAAAAACAAGTTGGATGGCTATCAAGAAAAGCCAAAAAAACAAAAATTCCCGGCACAGACCGGACGACCAAATCTCAAAAAAGACAAACAAAGACGAGAGAGCACATCTCACATCGACGCATGAGCTAGAGCAGTAAGTCGCCACCACAGCCAAAGGGTCAGCTACCGCAAGAAGGGGTATCCAGAGGCACCTAACCAGACGAGGGTTCATACTCGTCAGCCAAGGGGTCAGCTACCGCGTCAAAGGGGCATCCCAAGGTTTCACACCGGCGCATGAGCTAGAGCAGTAAGCCGCCACCACAACCAAAGGATCAGCTACCGTCAGAAGGAGCATCCGGAGGCTTAACACCAGATGGGGGTGTGTACTCATTGGGCCTTACAAAAGGGGGCTTACCAGACGGGGGTTCATACTCGTCAAACACCAGATGGGGGTGTATACTCATCAGGCCTTACAAAAGGGGGCTTACCGGATGGGGGTTCATACTCGTCAAACCAGATGGGGGTTCATACTCATCAGCCGAAGGGGTCAGCTACCGTCAGAAGGAGCATC
The DNA here is from genome assembly GCA_963425845.1 of Sphenostylis stenocarpa. NCBI lineage: Eukaryota > Viridiplantae > Streptophyta > Magnoliopsida > Fabales > Fabaceae > Sphenostylis > Sphenostylis stenocarpa. The sequence continues at coordinate 32,471,606 of OY731401.1, read as the reverse complement.
CCGGAAGCGCACAACATTTCCCCAGAGGATCATCTGCCGCAAAGACGAAGCATCTGAAGGGCAACCGGGCAAGAGGGTCAACTCCTTTACCCTCCAGTCGATCACCTTGGCACAAAAGGCCAGCAGTTGACTGGTCGGGTAAAGGGGGGGTAGCTGTAGACCCCAAATCTTGCCCCGCCTCCAAATAAAGATTAGAAGACCTCCTATTCGAAGATGGATGAAGCCTAAAAAGCCACTAGGAGAGACTATTAGTCCCCATACTAGGATAGGAGAGTTTTTTCTGCACAGAAATAAGGTTTCTCGCCTTTTTGGGGACGAGACCGCCGTCTCGCCTCACGCAAGTGGCGAGACCGCCGTCTTGTTTGGTGAGACGGCGGTCTCGCCACCTCCGAATGGCGAGACGGCGGTCTCGACCTGTCAGGCGCAAAAACCTATAAATAGGGGCCTCCATTCCCTCATTTCCACACAGTTTCTCTTCCTTCTCTCTAGAAATCACCTAAGTTTCTCTCTCTAGAATCCCTCCGACACATTTCCGGAGCTTCTGAGTGTTTTTGTGAGTGTTTTTCGGCGTTTCGAGAAGTTTTCCGACGCTGTGTAGAGTGAAGGGCTGCCACAAAGCACCCTAAATTTTAAAAGATTTGATTAGAAAGCTTGCTTCGGAGGTTTATATTCTCCCTCTCTACTTTTACCGCTTTAATTTTAAATTATGCAATAGATATTAGGGCCATGTAGTCGTAATTTTAAATTCTGCAGAATAAAAGGGTAAAAGCGTAATTTTCACCGGTTTAAATATTTTTAAATAGCTGGCCTGTCATTGTAGACCCCAAATCTTGTTCGGCCTCCAAATAAAGTCAGAAAGCTTCCTATTTGAAGACGGCTGAAGCCTAACAAGCCACTAGGAGAGACTATTAGGCTCCCGTACCAAGATAGGAAGGTTTTTTGGCTAAAAATACATCGCTTGAGAGAGGACTCCCGGGTCAAGTCTCGCTCAAGCGACTGGTGTACTCGCTTAAGCGACGGACGCTTCAAACAAAGAGGACTCCCGGGTCAAGTCTCGCTCAAGCGACTGATGTACTCGCTTGAGCGACAGACGCTTCAAACAAAGAGGACTCCCGGGTCAAGTCTCGCTCAAGCGACTGATGTACTCGCTTGAGCGATGGATGCTTCAAACAAAGGGGACTCCCGGGTCAAGTCTCGCTCAAGCGACTGGTGTACTCGCTTGAGCGACGGATGCTCCAGGGAGACGGCGGTCTGGATTTTCCAGACGGCGGTCTTGATTTCTGCCATGGACGAGACGGCGGTCTCGACTTTCCAGACGGCGGTCTCGACCCCTGTCAGACGAGAACGGCGGTCTGGACCCTGACAGCGCGAAAAACTATAAATAGGGGTCCTCCCCCCCTCATTTCCACACCAAGCAGCAAGAGCTCTCCCTTCTCTCTAGATTTTCTCTCTCTAAGAATCCCTCCGAGGCATTTCCGGAGTTTCTGAGCGTCTTTAGGCATAGACTGAGCGTTCTAAATCTTCTTAAGAATCCCTCCGAGGCATTTCCGGAGTTTCTGAGAGTGTATAGTGAAGGGTTGCCAAAACGCACCCTCTTTTTGACTATAAAAGCTTGCTTTGGAGGTGCATATCCTCATTCTCTATTCTTTAAAATTACTGCTATTTAAATTATGCAATAGAAGCTAGGGCAATGTAGTCGCATATTTAAATTCCGCATAATAAAAAGGGTAAAAGCGCGATTTTTCAAGTTTAATTATTCACAAATAAAGTCGGCCTGTCATAGGGAACCCGAAAGGGGCGTCGCAAAGGGACTAATACTCCCTTTGCACGTAACTAACTCCCTTACCCAACTCTGGTTCTAATGACCAAAGTTGGTTTTCGAAAACCAACGCCTTTTAAAACCCCTTTTCCGATGTTTATGGTAAAAATATCGGTGGCGACTCCATAGAACCCAAAATAAATAAGTCCTTGGGTTAGCCCGGTTGTCGGACAACTCAAGGACACTTTTTGAAAACCTCGTCTCCAGATTAGCCCGGTTATCGGACAGCCTGAAGACGTTGTAACCACCAATAAAAAACGCGAAAACAAGAAGAGTCGAAAAACCATCGCATCGCTCCGACCACGCCCCCTCTTTGGGGAGGCGGCGACAGATGGCGACTTCACTGGGGAAGCCTAGAGAGTTGATCCCATTTAGTGATAGGCTGGCTTAAAAATAATTAAACAAAGAAAATAGCGCTTTTACCCTACCTTGTATTATAACATGCTTTATTGTCTGGCTTTCAATAAACTGTTGTTTGTTTATACTTACGCAAATTGATTGAGATATAAACTGCACACAAGTCCCTTGCACACTACAGTTCCTCCTATACCCGGGGGCAAGTGAGATAACCATAGGGAGTGGGTGGCAGGTACGGTTCGCTGCAGTTAGGGCCTTGTGCCCACCAGTGTGATCGGAAACCACCACTCAAGGTGATAACCTTCCTCTTTTGGCAACAAGACCGACTCTGGCCTTAGTGTTGAGCATGGTCGGACGGCTGGAGAGTGGGGACCCTATAATGGGGGCACCTTGGGGGCCTTAGCTTGGTGAGAACAGTTAGAACCTACCCTAAACCAATGCACTTTTCTGCAGGAAAACCCTACCTCGTGATAAAAATGAATTCTCGCCTGTTCGTGGATGATCGAATTGTGTGTGCATATGTTTGTTGCATTTGACTCGTTGCATAGCATAAACAAACAACGTAACAAAATCACCAAAAAAAATATATTTTACAAATAAACACCCTTATCTCTGACGATCCGCCTTTTAGCTAGCCTGGTTTCAGGTTCTTTGTAAGCTAAGTAGCCACGCAGTTCCGACAGAAGAGATAAGGGACGCTAAAATATCCTTTCGCATAAAGCCACATTTTATCTCGGACAGTCTGCCTTTTAGCTAGCCTGGTTTCAGGTTCTTTGTAAGCTAAGTAGCCATGCAGTTCCGACAGAAGAGATAAAAGGCTATAAAATAAAAAGCAATAAAAATCAAAATAAAAATCCAAAATAAAATAATAACAATAAAACATTTATAAAAATAATGTTGACAAAGTCGTATCATTCATATTGCATCATAAGTGGAAAAACCAAGAGAGAAAATAAATGCATAAGGAAAGTATGCATACAAATCATTTTAATAAACCCCTAAAAAATGGGTCTTAGATACGTTTTTTGGGAAAATTACTAGGCCAAATCGCCTTCGGCATTTGCAACTTGGTTCTTCACCCTTTTCTCTTCGTTTTGACATGCTGTGCGTCCAAATCGGACAACCCAGTCAAAAGTTATGTCGCTTTGAACATCTATTGCCCTTTTGTACTGGTGCATGCATAATAACATTCATTCTAGGGAGCACTAGATATCCCCAAGACAATGGCGAAAGAGGCCCCGAGCGCATTTGTAACCTTCGCGACAAGGAAGGGACAAGTGTACTAAGGTGAGATGGTGATTGCCATTATACTTGTCAAATCCGTAATGGGGAAGAAACCATTACACCAAGGTGGGTGGGATACCCCACAAAGCGTAAGCTTTAAGGAGGATACCTAAGTCATTGTCTTAAGGAATATCCATCTCATAAATCATTCAATAAAAATCTTTTTGCATTCTAGAAAGCGGCTGGTATTCTTCACGCCCTCATCCGCATACAAAAAAAAAACACACAAAATCCCAAACACTATCATACATCATGTTAGAAAATAAAACATGATAATGTTTAGGAAAACACAAACACTTGCATACATGCATCCACCAAACTTCATCCTCATAACATCATCTAGAAGTAGGCGGTTGAAGAAAGTGGACATTCCTCAATACCATGTGAAGAGGATAAGGCATTCGCAAGCCATGCACGGGAAGTCAAAATGAAAATAAAGGAAAATTCTAACCTGCCTATGGGTTCATTTAGGCTTCTCCGCTTTTCATTCAAAAAATATGTACTTCAAAACATTGCATTGAGGAATGTACACTGTCTGGATGAAACAAATAAAATTGTTTGTCTCAACCGTCTACTACATTCATGAATTGCATCCATAAATTGCATTCATTCTCACTTTAATAAAAAGATAATAAAAAGAAAGGATTAGTCGATGTGCTTTCCACAAATCGAAGTAAGATGGAGAGTAAGCCTTTCGTCATCAAGTTCTCCCCAATGGTTGATCCGCCCAAGGAGGATGACAAGCCTGAACCATTGGATATCCAAGTTAATAAGGGAGAGGGGGCAAGGATGTCAAGGATGTCATCGCGTTTGTTCATGCCTCCCACATCAATAAAGTCGTACCATTGAGATGCGCAGAAACATCTTCCATCAATGAAGATATCTCCAGCATAGCAGGCATTTGGGGGCAAAATTAAAAGTGAAAGAATCTACACCCCCAGGAGCTATAAGACAATACTCCCAAGAATAAAGGAGAAATAAAAAGATCGAAGAAAAAATCCAAAAGAGACAAACTCAGGGTAGGCGACAAGCTAGTCACAGTTTGAGCTAGAGACGACATTCAGATCAGTAAGTCGTTTGCCCTACCTTGAATGGATGCGGCGGAAGAAGACCTTTGAAATATCTTTTGCCAATATGAAAAGACTTCCCCAACAATATGAAGGAAACCCACATGATGAGAAAATATGGATATCGCCCAGACCAAGGGCTCATTAGAAACTCTCAAGGAATACGGGAGCCACCAGATTTTAAAGACAATCCTTCGAAGCTTTACCCTGTAAAGGATCAAGCTACATAGAGAAAAGGGAAGTCTCCCCCCCTGCACCTCAAATCAGATTCTCCCGTATAGAGGGGTTCAAGCGTCGAAAGCGACTTTAGTCATTAGGTGTTCTCCTCCTGATTCTTAGGATTGCAAATCCAATGACTATTAAAGATTACTCCTCGGGGCTAGCCCGACCCCCGAGCATTGTAGGGCACACATTTCCCTATTAATTACAAAGAATGTCATCCTTACTATCCGCTTCTCTTCTTGCTATTCATATCTAAACCACATTAATAACCATGTTTAAGCAAACGTTTTCAAAAGTGCGTCAGAGTAATCAAAATGCGCCATTGACCAAAGTAAAAGTCAAATCCATCACTACTGATTGACTAGAAACACAAAATAAAGTTTTACCTCGTCATAAATAAAGCCGTGTTTCGCCAATGTTGTACAAAAGAAAACAAAAATCAAAAGAAGCCCATAAAAGCCAAAGGCCAAAAAAGAGAGGGCAAGATACCCGGTAGGAAACCCACCAAAGGGGGGCTACGCAAAAGTTAGAGTCAACCCGGTAGGACACCCGAACAACCATAAAGGGTAGCCTAGGCAAAAATTAGGGTTACAAAATAAGGTCCGCTAGGATTCCCCGAAAATATACAAAAAGAAGGAACCTAGACAAAAGATAGGGCCAAAACACAACATCCTAAGCTGAAAACCCAAAGGGCAGACTAGGGAAGTCAACCAGTCATAACAAGCGCCATAGAATAAGACGCCACTCCATAAACAAAACGTTTGTCTAAACTAGCCTAAACACTCTAACCAACCTTGGCTAGCCGTGCTTACAAAAACCATTTTTGTCAAAATAAAACAAATCCAAAACACAAGCCTTTGAATTAAATATCCTCTTCTTTCTCTTCTCTTGACCCTTACCACTACGACATTCTAGTAATTAGTAGGGAAATGTGGAGATAGTAATCAATAGGAGGATCGACATCCCCAAGGAAAGGGAGGGGCGCACTAACATGGCAAGTCGCTCTACAATTAACACAATCATTCTTCGGTCATGAAATTGAGGCAGCAAAATTGGTACAGTCTATCCCTGTCGACGAAAGCACATAACGTCAGAAGCTCATCAGAAGTAAAAACACATTGGTTAATCCTTTTGAAAAATTAATTGAAATAGTATTATAGGATGCATATCACAAACATTGCATGCATATGATAGGCTCCTATCTCTCAAAAAAAAAGAAGATAAAGAAAAAATGACAATAAGAAGAATAATTCCTGCTAGGAGATTCTTAGGCAAAAGTTAGGGTAGCCCGCTAGATCGAAAACCCGCAAAGGGCAGTCTAGGCAAAAGTTAGGGCATCCATAAAAAAGGAAAAAGCCCGCTAAGATATCCTAGGCAAAAATTAAGGCAGCCCGCTAGATCGAAAACCCCAAAAGGGCGGTCTAGGCAAAAGATAGGGCTAAACCAAAAAATGAATAAAAGAGAAGAGCCCTTCATCATAATCATAAAAAAGTCCAGCAGGAGAATGCCAGTCACTTTTCCAGATGCATCAATAAAAAAGAATAGATTGCATTTAGGGCATCCACACACAAGTAGTCGCACAAAACGACTTTGTCGATGTCAAAAATGAAAGAAATAAAAAATTACTTCAAACAAATAACAAAAAACGAAAAGCATTCATGCATATAAGGAGACTAGCTCCATGTTTGTGATTGAAAACAGGATCACCGAGTCTCCAAAATAAAGCCTTCAAGAAAATGGAGCAAGTCGTCAATCAAGCGACTCATCAAAATAAGAGCTTCTGAAAATCAAGAGCTCCAGCTACCATCCTTCTACCTAGAAAAGAAGGCACAAGAAATTAATAAGTCTCCAAACATCGCTCTCCCTCAAGAAAGAAGAGCGAGTCATCATCAGAAGCTTCCAGAAGCCAAAGCTTCAAACATCACCCAATAAAAAAGGGCACAATCATCAGACATCAAGAAAAGCCGATGGAAAGGCTTAATCATCCCCAAGAGGACCCCTGCCTACTCCGAAGGAAAAACAAAAATACTCCTCACGGCTCAACATTACCACCACAAGAGTCATCGAGCACACTCACCCAAAGTCCCCTCCATACTCCCCCAATGGAGAATAAAGGCTTCAAGAGCCCATCATCATCAACAATCAAAAGAGTCCAATCTCCATACCATCAAGGGCTCAACAAAAAGAAAGAAGAAAAGAAAAAAGAAGAAAACCCTTACATCCCCAGCGGATGTCCAAAAAGGCCATGACAGAGAAGGCCGAATAAAAATCCTCAAGTGGATCTCCAAAAAATTCAACAAAAGAGGAATCAGAAATTCCCATCCCCCAGTGGAATAAGAGCTTCGCAAATATAAGAAGTCAAGACTCCATTCCTAGAAAAGAAAAATCATATCCCCAGGAAGTCAACTAATTCCCTGGTGGATCACTAAAGAAATAAAACGTCATCCCTAGTGGACCTCCCCCAAAAAAAAAAAAAAAAAAAAAAAAAAAAGGGAAAAAGCCAGCGTAATAAAAAGAGACTAAAAAGTAAAAAGGCTTACGCATTATCCACATAAAAAAGCCAAATTTCAAAATCGCGATAAAAAGAGATAAATCGCGAAAAAGGCGAAATCAAAACCATTACAGCAGAATAAAGAGCTTCAAGGAAAATAGCTTTAACCTTCTACACCAATAAACGAAGGTACACCAGAAAAAGCCAACGGAAAGGCTTGATCATCCCCAGCGGAATAAGAGCATAGGCAAAGCCAGCTCAAAACAACAGCATCCAACAAGGAGTCAAAAACTCCATTTCTCCCTCAGGGGGCAAAATTAGATCCCCGGGAAGGAAACCAATTCCCCGGTGGATCAATCAAAAAGAAAGATCATCCCCAGTAAGCCTATTGCAAAGGCAAAACTTCAAGAATGTCATATGCATAGGCAAGACCTGCCAAGCAAGAGCCAGCGTCCCCATAAAGCAACATTAGCCTATTCAGAGGCAAAGAAAAAAGCAAAACCAAAAGTCTTCACCTCCAAACGGAACATCTGCCTACTCGGAGGCATTACCAAAAACTCAATGGATATCCTCCTACTCAAGAGGCGTCGCCAAGATCAACAAATCCCCAGAGGATTCCTGCCTACCTAAGAGGCACTTATCAAAAATTCCCGACAACCAGCAAAGTCGGATGACAAATACCAAAAGATCAAAAACAAAGAATCCCCAGCAAACAACAAGCTGGATGGCTATCAGGAAAAGCCAACAAACAAAAATCACCCGACCAACCAGCAAGAGTTGGGTGATCACCACAAGAAAAATCAAAGTCAAAGAATCCCCAGCAATCAACAAGCTGGACGAACACCAACAAAATCCCCGGCGCAGACCGGACGACAATTCCCAGAAAAGACAAAAAACAAAGACAGAACACATCTCAACAATGGACTGCATTTTACCAGCCTGATGGGGGGTTCATACCCATCCAGTCCCACACAACGGACTGCAACTACCAGCTAGATGGGGGGTTTATACCCATCAACCGAAGGATCGGCTACCATCAGAAGGAGTATCCCGAGGTTTTACCACGTGTCCACCGAAGGGATCGGCTACATCAGAAGTAGTATCCTGGAAGTGCACGAACACAGAAATCACTCCCCAGAGAGTAGGCGCATGATCAGAATCAGTAAGCCGCCACCATCGCCAAAGGATCAGCTACCGCAAGAAGGGGCATCCAGAGGCACCAAACCAGACGAGGGTTCGTACTCGTCAACCAAAGGATCAGCTACCGCAAGAAGGAGCATCCGGAGGTCAAACACCAGATGGGGGTGTAAACTCATCAAGCCTTACAACAGGGGGCTTACCGGACAGGGGTTAGTACTCGTCAAACACCAGATGGGGGTGTAAACTCACCAAGCCTTACAAAAGGGGGCTTACCGGACGGGGGTTAGTACTCGTCAAACACCAGAGTGGGGTGTAAACTCATCAGGCCTTACAAAAGGGGGCTTACTGGGCGGGGGTTCGTACTCGTCAAACTGGATGGGGGTTCGTACTCATCAGCCGAAGGGGTCAGATACCGCGTCGAAGGAGCATCCCGAGGCGCACAACACATCTCCCCGAGAGGATCATCCGCCACAAAGACGGAATATCCGAAGGGAAACCGGGCAAGAGGGTCAACTCCTTTACCCTCCGGCCGATCACCTCAAGCACAAAAGGCCGGCGATCGACCGGGTCGGGTAAAGGGGGGCAGTCGTAGACCCCAAATCTTGCCCGACCTCCAAATAAAGTCGAAAGCTTCCTATTTGAAGACGACTGAAGCCTAACAAGCCACTAGGAGAGACTATTAGGCTCCCGTACCAAGATAGGAAGGTTTTTTGGCTAAAAATACATCGCTTGAGAGAGGACTCCCGGGTCAAGTCTCGCTCAAGCGACTGGTGTACTCGCTTAAGCGACGGACGCTTCAAACAAAGAGGACTCCCGGGTCAAGTCTCGCTCAAGCGACTGATGTACTCGCTTGAGCGACAGACGCTTCAAACAAAGAGGACTCCCGGGTCAAGTCTCGCTCAAGCGACTGATGTACTCGCTTGAGCGATGGATGCTTCAAACAAAGGGGACTCCCGGGTCAAGTCTCGCTCAAGCGACTGGTGTACTCGCTTGAGCGACGGATGCTCCAGGGAGACGGCAGTCTCGATTTCTGCCATGGACGAGACGACGGTCTCGACTTTCCAGACGGTGGTCTCGACCCTTGTCAGACGAGAACGGCGGTCTGGACCCTGACAGCGCGAAAAACTATAAATAGGGGTCCTCCCCCCCTCATTTCCACACCAAGCAGCAAGAGCTCTCCCTTCTCTCTAGATTTTCTCTCTCTAAGAATCCCTCCGAGGCATTTCCAGAGTTTCTGAGCGTCTTTAGGCATAGACTGAGCGTTCTAAATCTTCTTAAGAATCCCTCCGAGGCAATTCTGGAGTTTCTGAGAGTGTAGAGTGAAGGGTTGCCAAAACGCACCCTCTTTTTGAATATAAAAGCTTGCTTTGGAGGTGGATATCCTCATTCTCTATTCTTTAAAATTACTGCTATTTAAATTATGCAATAGAAGCTAGGGCAATGTAGTCGCATATTTAAATTCTGCATAATAAAAAGGGTAATAGCGCGATTTTTCAAGTTTAATTATTCACAAATAAAGCCGGCCTGTCATAGGGAACCCGAAAGGGGCGTCGCAAAGGGACTAATACTCCCTTTGCACGTAACTAACTCCCTTACCCAACTCTGGTTCTAATGACCAAAGTTGGTTTTCGAAAACCAACGCCTTTTAAAACCCCTTTTCCGATGTTTATGGTAAAAATATCGGTGGCGACTCCATAGAACCCAAAATAAATAAGTCCTTGGGTTAGCCCGGTTGTCGGACAACTCAAGGACACTTTTCGAAAACCTCGTCTCCAGATTAGCCCGGTTATCGGACAGCCTGAAGACCTTGTAACCACCAATAAAAAACGCGAAAACAAGAAGAGTCGAAAAACCATCGCGTCGCTCCGACCGCGCCCCCTCTTTGGGGAGGCGGCGACAGTCATAGGGAACCCAAAAGGGGCGTCGTAAAGGAACTAACACTTCCTTTACACGTAACTAACTCCCTTACCCAACTCTGGTTCTAACGACCAAAGTTGGTTTTTCGAAAACCAACGCCTTTTTAACTCCTTTTCCGATGTTTTCGGTAAAAACATCGGTGGCAACTCCACAGAACCCTTCAAAACTAGTTCTTGGGTTAGCCCGGTTATCGGACAACCCAAGAACGCCCTTTCGAAAACCTCGCCCCTAGGTTTAGCCCGGTTATCAGACAACCTAAAGGCGTTGTAACCACCAATAAAAAAACGCGAAAATCAAGAGAGTCGAAACCATCGCGTCGCTCCGACCGCCCCTCATTTTGGTGGCGGCGACAAGGCGTATAGTCAACAAGAGGATTGAAATCCCTAAAGCAAAGAAAAAGGGACACTACATGACAAAGAGTGCTCTACAAAAAGAAAAAGAAGAAAAAATAAAGAAGAGAGGAAAAACAAAATGATTCTTCGGTCACAAGAAGTCCGCCATGGTACAGCAAGTACGAAAGCACAGATTAGAGGGCACTCGGCGCTACAAGACACGTCGGTTAAATCCTTCTGAAAATTTAATCAAAGTAGGCATTATAGGAAATCAAACATAAAAACATTGCTGCATGCATAAAATGTTTTTGAACCGGGTCCTATTTTCTCTTGAAAAAAAAAAAACACCCGAAATTCGAGACCGCCGTCTGGATTTCCCAAACTGCCGTCTCGGTCCCCCGGTAAGACGAGAATGCCGTCTCGACCAACCAGACCACCGTCTCGACTTAGGCAAAAACGAGACCGCCGTCTCGGTTGAACCCAACGTCGAGACCGCCGTCTCGATGGTCCAGACCGCCATCTCGACTTGTAGGAGACACGAGACCGCCGTCTCGCCTTCCCAGACGGCGGTCTCGAACCAGAAAAATTTCCTATAAATAGGGGGCGCGCTTGGGGGGTTTCCTCACAACACTCCTTGCCTCCAGAACCTCCATTTCTCAGATTTTGCACTCCTAAACACTCCCTAGTCAAAATGTTCGGTAGAAGCGCTTCAAGAAAGAGAAGGAGCACTATCGGTGCCAGCAGTTCTGCGGCACCGCCACCCCAAGATCCTTCTCAACTATCACCACAGGATCAGGCCCGCCTCGACAACATCCGAACTTATCCGTGGCACCCGATGCTTAGACTGGACTTCAGCATCCTGGCTGAATTTTGGTGGGAGGACGATGTCCGGGCCCACATAGACAGCATCGGGTGGGGCTTTCTGCTGCAACCTCCACCCACACATGTGTACCCGCAGGTGGTACTGGAATTCCTGGCCTCCGTCTCCTACTCCGAGGTCCCCTCCACGGTCTCGGGCCTGCAGCCCACTAAGATGGTAACCTATTTTATGGGTTGAAGATACCAGACCACCACCCTCGACGAGTTCAACATGGCCATCGGATTCGTCCGGCCCGAGGACACAATGACTCAGGGATACCGTGAGGCCATCTGCTCACGGCCCACCAACCTCACCGCCGCCGAAATGTGGCACGAGCTTACAGGAACAACCACGCTGCCTACGCTGATGAGGGGCTCTGCGCTTCCCCCAGCACTCCGCATCTGCCACAAGCTGCTGGCGGGGACCATTCACAGGAGGAAAGAGAGTCAGGGTAAGATATCCCTCCCTGACCTCTTTGTACTTTATTGCATGAGCCAGAAGCGGCGCTGTAACCCTGGCTACTTCTTCCTGAGGGCCCTTAAGGACTTCGGGAACAGATCAACAGGGGTCGTCCTCATGGCTCCTCTTATCACTCCCCTGGCAGAAAGATGGGGGTGCCCTGGCCGGGAGGAGCTGGCCTCCAACTTACGACCCGAATCCATCAACGGGTCGGTCCTGGTCAGCATGGGAATGCTGATACGCCGTGGGACCTAGCTGGTCCTTCATCCCACGCTGGATTTTGCGCTGAACCTCCAGGGGCTCGTGGCGATGCAAGATCTCCCCACACCTCCCGATTTCCAACAGCAACAGCAACAGCAACAACCACCACCGTACACGGACGATTTCACTGGCCTGAACCGCAACATGAATGATCTGCGCCAGCAATTCGACCAGATGTCTGTGCGGCAAGGACAACTATCCCAAAGGCAAGACGCCTTTGACGCTCGGCTGGAGGAGATGTATCAGCACCAGCAGGGGATGCGACAGGAATGGACAACATTCCAATAGGAATACCGCGACGAGGTCCGAGAGCAAGCGGACTTCCGGTATCACATGTACCAGCAATTCCCCTCCCAGGGATCGTCTCTAGAGGATAGCCCTTAAGGATTGTACTTGCAAAAATAAAATGTGGTTGTAATAAAATTTTCTCATAAATAAAATTTTATTTCATACTTCTCTTTGCCACCTCTTACAAAAGCCAGCGTAACAAAAAAGCTTAAAAAGGAAAAAAGGCATACGCTCAATAAAAAAGCCAAAAATCCAAAATCGCGAGAAAAAAGAGATAAAACCGCGAGAAAAAGGATGGATTAAGACAAGCCACTCAACGAAACTTCGACTACCAGAGTCGAACAAAAACAAAGAAAATCTCGACCAGCTAGTAAGAGTCGGGTAGTCACCACCAAAAGTTAAGAGCAAAGAATCCCCAGCAACCAACAAAGCTGGATGAAACACAAAATCCCCGGCATGACCCGAATGACCATTCAAAGAAGTCCAAATACATCTACCAACACAAAAAACACTCTCCAGGGAGCCGGCGCATGGGCCACCTGAACAGTAAGCCGCCACTACCACCAGTCCCACACAACGGACTGCGATTACCAGCCTGATGGGGGGTTCATACCCATCCAGTCCCACACAATGGACTGCAATTACCAGCCTGATGGGGGGTTCATACCCATCCAGTCCCACACAACGGACTGCAATTACCAGCTTGATGGGGGGTTCATACCCATCTAGTCCCACACAACGGACTGCAACTACCAGCCTGATGGGGGGTTTATACCCATCAACCGAAGGATCGGCTACCGTCAGAAGGAGTATCCTGAGGTTCTACCACGTGTCCACCGAAGGGATCAGCTACCGTCAGAAGGAGTATCCCGGAAGTACACGAATACACACTTCTCCCCAGAGGATCAACCGCCACAAAGACGGGACATCCAAAGGGTAACCGGGCAAGTGGGTCAACTCCTTTACCTTCCTGTCAGTCTGTCTGGCACAACAGGCCAACAGCCGACTAGTCAGGTAAAGGGGGGGCAGCTGTAGACCCCAAATCTTGCCCGGCCTCCAAATAAAGAGTAGAAGACCTCCTATTCGAAGATGGACAAAGCCTAAAAAGCCACTTGGAGAGACTATTAGGCCCCATACTAGGATAGGAGGGACTTTCTGTCCAAAAAATAAGGTTTCTCGCCTTTTTGGGACAAGACCGCCATCTCGAAATCGAGACCGCCGTCTCGCCTCATGCAAGTGCGAGACCGCCGTCTGGCGAGACGGCGTCTCGTGCTCACTTTCCAGGAGGGCGTTCTCGCCACCTGCGAAGGGCGAGACGGCGGTCTCGTCACTTTGGCAGGGCGAGACGGCGGTCTCGACCCTGTCAGAGGAGACGACGGTCTCGACCTATCAGGCGCGAAAACCTATAAATAGGGGGCTCGATTCCCTCATTTCCACACCCCACACACAGTTTGCTCCTCCTTCTCTCTAGATATCACTAGATCTTCTCTCTAGAATCCCTCCGACGCATTTCCGGAGCTTCTGAGTGTTTCTATGAGCGTTTTTCGGCGTTTAGAGGAGTTCCCAATGCTGTGTAGAGTGAAGGGCTGTCACAAAGCACCCTCTTTTTTTAAAGAATTAATAGAAAAAGCCCGCTTCGAAGGTTTTCTCTTCATCTTTGCCTATTTACCGCTTTATATAAATTGTGCAATAGCTGCTAGGGCCATGTAGTCGTAATTCTAAATTCCGCAAAATAAAAGGGGTAAAAGCGTAATTTTCACCAGTTTAAATATTTTTAAAATAGCTGGCCTTTCATAGGGAACACGAAAGGGGCGTCGTAAAGGAACTAACACTTCCTTTACACGTAATTAACTCCCTTACCCAACTCTGGTTCTAACGACCAAAGTTGGTTTTTCGAAAACCAAGGCCTTTTTAATTCCTTTTCTGATGTTTCCGGTAAAAACATCGGTGGCGACTCCACAGAACCCTTCAAAACTAGTTCTTGGGTTAGCCGGTTATTGGACAACCCAAGAACGCCCTTTCGAAAACCTCGCCCCTAGGTTCAGCCCGGTTATCGGACAACCTAAAGGCGTTGTAACCACCTACAAAAAACGCGAAATTCAAGAGGGTCGAAACCATCGCGTCGCTCCGACCGCCCCTCGTTTTGGTGGTGGCGACACCGAAGAGCAATCTTTTATACGTAGGGCAACTGCCATGTCAATGCCCCCCTTCCTTTCCTTAGGGATTTCAACCTTCCTATTGATCACTATGTTTCCACATTCCCCTTTATTACTTGAATGCTTTATAGTGAGATGGTCAAGAGAAGAGAAAGAAAAGGATTTTCAACGAGGGCTTGTGTTTTAGAGGGATATTTTTTGTAATAGAGGTTTCTGTAAGAATGGCTAGCCAAGGTTGGTCGGTGTTTAGGCTAGTTTAGACAAACATTTTATTCTTATGACGTAGCGTCGTTGTTTACTATTTTATGGCGCCTTTTTGTGATTGATTAACTTCCCTAGTCCGCCCTTTCAGGTTTTCAGCCTAGGATGTTGTGCTTATGTCCTAACTTTTGTCTAGGTTTCCTTTTTGTATTTATTTTTTAGGAATACCTAGCGGACTTTTTGTAACCCTAACTTTTGCCCAGGCTACCCTTTATTATTGTTCGGGTCTCCTGCCGGGTTTACCCTAACTTTTGTGCAGCCCCCTTTGTGGGTTTCCTGCCGGGTATTTTGCCCTTTTATTTTCTTGTCTTGGCCTTTGGCCTTGACGGGCATTTCTTTTTTGTATATATATATTTTTTGCACAACATTGTCGAAACTTGATTTTATTGAGATAAATTTTATCCGTGTTTCTAGTTAATCAATCATATTTGACTTTGCTTTGTGACGCATTGATTGTTCTGACGCATTTTGGAACAAAACGTTTATCTAAACCTTGTTTATTAAAATGGGGTATAGATATATTTAGCAAGAAAAGAAGCAGATAGTAAAAATAGCATTCTTTTGTAATTTCGGGGAAATGTGTGCCCTAGAGATGCTCGGGGGCCGGGCATCCCCCGAGGAGTGATCTCTAATAGTCACTAGGTTTACATTCCTTAGAATTGGAAGAAGGACACCTAATGACTAACGCTACCCTTTGCGCTAATACCCCTCCTTTTCGGAATATCGTCTTCGAGGGGTAAGACTTCCCTATTTTCCGTATGGTTGGATCTTTTGTAGGGTTATACCCTAAACCATACTTTAAAGGATTATCTTTGAAACCTGGTGGCTCTTTTATTCCTTGAGCATTCTTTCCGAGCCCCTGTCCTGGGCGATATCCATATCTTTTCATCATATGGGCCACCTTTGTATTACTAGGGAGTCTTTCTATGTTGGCAATTTCGAGTGCTTGAAAAGATGTTTCAAGAGCCTCTTCAGCCGCATCCATATATGGTTGGACAGACGGTTTGCTAACTAGAAAGTCTTCTTCAGCTTTGTCGCCGCCGTCAAAAAGAGGCGGTCGGAGCGACGCGATGGTTTCGACCCTTTTGATTTTTCGCGTTTTTTATGGGTGGTTACAACGCCTTTAGGTTGTCCGATAACCGGGCTAACCTAGGGGCGAGGTTTTCGAAAGGTCGTCCTTGGGTTGTCCGATAACCGGGCTAACCCAAGGACTAATTTTGAGGGGTTCTGTGGAGTCGCCACCGATGTTTTTACCGGAAACATCGGAAAAGAGGTTTTAAAAAGGTGTTGGTTTTCGAAAATCAACTTTGGTCATTAGAACCAGAGTTGGGTAAGGGAGTTAGTTACGTGTAAAGGAAGTATTAGTTCCTTTACTACGCCCCTTTCGGGTTCCCTATGATAGGCCAGCTATTTTATTGATAAATAAACCAGAAAAATACGTTTTTGCCCTTTTTATTTTGCGGAATTTTAAAGTTATATCTACATGGCCCTAATCTATTTCATAATTTAAAATTAAAGCAGTAAAAGTAGAGAGGGAGAATTTAAACCTCCGAAGCAAGCTTTTATTTTATTTCTTTAAAAGAAATGGGTGCTTTTTGGCAGCCCTTCACTCTACACGACGCTGGAAACTCTTCTAGACGCCGAAAAACGCTCACAAAAGCACTCAGAAGCTTCGGAAATGCGTCGGAGGGATTCTAGAGAGAAGTTTTAGAGAGAAGGGAGAGCTAAAGTTGTGTGGTGTATGGAAATGAGGGGGGGAGAGCCCCTATTTATAGGTTTTCGCGCCTGCCAGTGGCGAGACCGCCATTCTCGTCTAACAGGGTCGAGACCGCCGTCTCGCCCAACGAGACCGCCGTCTCGTCATGCCAAAGTGGCGAGACCACCGTCTCGCCAAACGAGACCACCGTCTTGCCATTCGCGAGTGTCGAGACTGCCGTCTCGCCAAACGAGACGGCGGTCTCGCCATTTGCGTGAGGCAAGACGACGGTCTCGATTTTGAGACGGCGGTCTCGTCCCGAGAAGGCGAGAAAACTTATTTTTTGTGCAGAAAATCCTTCCTATCCTATTATGGGGCCTAATAGTCTCTCCTAGTGGCTTGTTAGGCTTCGTCCATCTTCAAATAGGAGGTCTTCTACTCTTTATTTGGAGGCCGGGCAAGATTTGGGGTCTACAGCTGCCCCCCCCCCCCTTTACCTGACTAGTCAGCTATTGGCCTGTTGTGCCAGATAGATTGACAGGAAGGTAAAGGAGTTGACCCACTTGCCCGGTCACCCTTCAGATGTTCCGTCTTGCGGCGGTTGATCTTCTGGGGAAAACTTGGTGTTCGTGCACTTCCAGGATACTACTTCTGACGTAGCCGATCCCTTTGGTTAGCACGTGGTAGAACCTCAGGATACTCCTTCTGACGGTAGCCGATCCTTTGGTTGATGGGTATAAACCCCCCATCAGGCTGGTAGTTGCAGTCCGTTGTGTGGGACTGGATGGGTATGAACCCCCCCATCAGGCTAGTAGTTGCAGTCCGTTGTGCGGGACTGGATGGGTATGAACCCCCCATCAGGGTGGTAGTGCGACTTACTGATCCGGCTCGAGCGCAGATCAGGCGCAACGCGTGTGCAGGTTCATAGGTATAAACCCCCTATCAGGCTGGTACAGTCCGCTGCGTAGGACTGGTGGTAGTGGCGGCTTACTGCTTAGTCGCTCATGCGCCGACTCTCTGAGGAGTGATTTCTGTGTCGGTAGATGTATTTGGACCTTTCTGAATTGTCATCCGGGTTGTGCCGGGGATTTTGCGGGTGCTCATCTAGCTTGCTTGTTTGCTGGGGATTCTTTGTTTTTGAATTTTGGTGGCGACTATCCGACTCTTGCTGGCTGGTCGGATGAGTCTTGTTTTCTGTTTGACTCTGATTTGGTAGTCGAAATTTTGTTGGTTGAGGTGATGGCTTGTCTTAATCCTGCCTCTTTCTCGCGATTTTATCTCTTTTTTCTCGCGATTTAGGATTTTGGCTTTTCTTATTGAGCGTATGCTTTTTTCCTTTTTAAGCTTTTTTTGTTTTACGCTAGCTTTTGCAAAGGGTGGCAAAGAGATGAAATAAAATTTTGTTTATAGGGAAATTTTATTACAACCACATTTTATTTTGGCAAGTACAATCCCTAAGGGCTATCATCTGGAGACGATCCGGGGGCAAATTGCTGGTAGAGGTGATACCGGAAGTCCGCTTGTTCTCGGACTTTGTCGCGGTACTCTTGCTGGAATGTTGTCCATTCCTGCCGCATCACCTACTAATGCTGGTACATCTCCTCTTGCCGAGCGTGGTAGGCTTCTTGCCGTACCGTCATTTGGTCGAACTGTCGGTGCAGATCGTTCATGTTGCGGTTCATGCCGGCAAAATTGTCTGTGTACGGTGGTGGTTGTTGTTGTTGCTGCTGCTACTGGAATTCGGGGGGCGTGGGGATATCCTGCATCGCCACCAGCCCCTGGAGGTCTAGTACGAAATCCAGTGTGGGATGGAGGGCCAATTGGGTCCCTCGACGTATCAGCATTCCCATGCTGACCATGACTGACCTGTTGATGGACTCGGGTCGCAAGTTGGAGGCCAGCTCTTCCCGGCCAGGGCACCCCCATCTTTCTGCTAGGGGAGTGATGAGGGGAGTCACGAGAACGGCCCCCGCTGATCTGTTCCCGAAGTCCTTGAGGGCTCTCAGGAAGAAGTAGTCGGGGTTGCAGCGCTGCTTCTGGCTCATGCAATAAAGTACGAAGAGGTCAGGGAGGGAGACCTTGCCCTGACTCTCTTTCCTCCCATGGATGGTTCCTGCTAGCAGCTTGTGGCAGATGCGGAGTGCTGGGGGCAGCGCGGAGCCCCTCATTAGCGTGGGCAGCATGGAGGCTCCTGTGAGCTCATGCCACATTTCGGCGGCAGTGAGGTTGGTGGGCCGGGAGCAGATGGCCTCACGGTATCCCTGGGTCAGTGTGTCCTCGAGCCGGACGAACCCGATGGCCATGTTGAACTCATCGAGGGTGGTGGCCTGGTATCTTCCACCCATGAAATAGGTCACCATTTGAGTGGGCTGCAGGCCCAGGACCGTGGAGGGGACCTCGGAGTAGGAGACCGAGGCCAAGAATTCCAGTACCGCTTGTGGGTACACATGTGTAGGTGGTGGCTGCAGCAGAAAGCCCCACCCGATGCTGTCTATGTGGGCTCGGACGTCGTCCTCCCACCCAAATTCAGCCAGGATGCTGAAGTCAAGTCTGAGCATCGGGTGCCACTGATAAGTCCGGATGTTGTCGAGGCGGGCCTGGTGCTGAGGCGACAACTGAGAGGGATCCTGGGGTGGCGGTGCCGCAGAACTGCTGGCACCGGCAGTGCTCCTTCTCTTTCTGGAAGCGCTTCTACCAAACATTTTGACTAGAGGAGGCTTGGGAGTGCAAAATCTGAGAAATGGAGGTTCTGGAGGCAAGGGAAGTTGTGAGGAACCCCCCAAGCGCGCCCTCTATATATAGCAATTTTTTCCAGTTCGAGACCGCCGTCTGGGAGGGCGAGACAGCGGTCTCGAGTCAGCTACAAATCGAGACGGCGGTCTGGGTCATCGAGACGGCGGTCTCGATTTTGGGTAAGATGAGACGGCGGTCTCGTTGGTCGAGACGACGTTCTCGTCTTGCCGGCGGACCGAGAAGGCGGTCTGGACGACCCAGATGGCGGTCCCGAATTTATGGTGAGTTTTTTTTTTTTTTTTTATTATTTTTTTAAAAGAGAAAATAGGACCTGGTTCAAAAACATTTTTATGCATGCAATGTTTTCATGTTTGATGTCCTATAATGCCTATTTTGATTAAGTTTTCAGAAGGATTTAACCAATGTGTCTCGTTGCGCTGAATGCCCTCTGATTTGCTGTGTCTACTTTTAGTTGTACCATGCTGGACTTCTTGTGACCGAAGGATGATTTCTTTCTTTCTTTTCTTTTTGCAGCACACTCTTTGTCATGTAGTGCCCCTTTTTCCTCGCTTTAGGGATTTCAATCCTCTTGTTGACTATATGCCTCCATATTCCCAAATTAATTATTAGAATATTGATGTGAGGGTCAAGAGAAAAGAAACAAAGAGGCACATTTCAATGGCTTGTGTTTTAGAGGGTTAATTTTTATTGATAAAGTTTTTGTAAGAATGGTTGGCTAAGGTTAGGCTTAAGTGTTTAAGCTTTTGTCTAAGCGAACAACTTTTCCTTTTTTTGTATTTGTGCTCTTTCGTTTTATTTCCATTGCTTTTTAATGGCTAGCTGATTTCCCTAGAACGCCCTTGGGGTTTTCGAACTAGGATACTGTGTTTTGGCCCTAACTTTTGTCTAGGTTCCTTCTTTTGTAACTTTTAGGGAATCCTAGCGGACCTTATTTGTAACCCTAACTTTTGCCTAGGCTACCCTTTATTGTTGTTCGGGTGTCCTACCGGGTCGACCCTATCTTTTGCGTAGCCCCCTTAGTGGGTTTCCTACCGGGTAATTTGCCCTTTTCTTTGGCCTTTGGCTTCTCTGGGCTTTTCTCTCTTTTTTTTGTGGATTTATTATTATTTTTTATTATTTTTTGGTCACAGTATTGGCGAAGCATGACTTTTCTTTTTATGGATGAGGTGAAGTCTTATTTTTATGTGCTTCTAATCAACTAGCTTTGATGACAATAGCAATGGTAAATGTTGATTATTTGAATGCGCTTTTTTACTCTTCTTTTTTGTTTACTTAGACAGGGTTATTCATGAGGTCTAGTCAAAAATAGAGAGAAGAGAAGCATATAGTAAGAATTATTCTTCATTAATTAATAAGGGAATATGTGCCCTGAAATGCCCGGGGGTCGGGCTCGCCCCGGGGGATAATCTCTAACAATCATGGGGTTTACATCCCTTAAACGAAGAAAAAGATTTCCTAATGACTAAGGTGGCTCTTGACGCTTGCACCCCTCCACTTCGAAAAATTTGCTTGAGTGTGCGGAGGGGAGACTTCCCTTTTCTTCTTTCCGCTCGTCCCATAGTAGGGTCATATCCTAGGCCATACTTGCAAGGATTGTCTTTGAATTTTGGGGGTTCCCTCATGCCTTGGGAATCTGCCCCCAGTCCTTGGCCAGGATGGTAACCATGCTTCAACATCATGCGGGCTACCTTTGTATTTTTGGGAAGTCGCTCTATGTTGGCAATTTTGAGCGCTTGAAAGGATGTTTCAAGGGCCTCTTCAGCCGCATCCACATAAGGCTGGGTGGACGGTCCACTGATCAAAATGTCGTCTTCTGCTTGGACCGTGACCAATTTATCGTCCGCTATGAATTTGACTTTCTGGTGGAGCGTTGAAGGTACTGCCTTAGCGTCATGAATCCAAGGCCTGCCGAGGAGACAACTATATGCTGGAGTAATATCCATGATATGGAAATTGACGTCGAAGATAGTGGGTCCAACTTGAATTGGAAAGTTAACCTCTCCCACTACTTCTCGTTTGGATCCGTCGAAGGCTCGAACGATGGTGCTGCTTGGGCGTAGACGGGTTCCTTGGATAGTCAACTTGTCTAACGTGAATTTGGGCATCACGTTCAAGGATGACCCGTTATCCACAAGAACTTTGGCGATGAGGTACTCCTTGCATTTGATTGAGATATGCAAGGGCTTGTTGTGGTTTGACCCCTCGAGGGGGAGTTCTTCCTCTGTGAAGGTGAGGTGATCGCTCACCGTGATGTGACTAACGATCCTCTCGAACTTTTCTTGGGATATTGTATGAGGTACATGCGCCTCGCTCAAGACCTTCAGCAGGGCGTTTCTGTGTGGTTCTAAGCTCATTATCAAAGATAACAATGTTATCTTTGCAGGAGTGCGATTGAGCTGGTCTATAATGGAATACTCACTTTGCCTTATGAACTGGAGTAATTCCTCTATCTCCTCCTTGGATTCCTTATTTTCTTTTTCTTCTTTGGTCTTTTTATTTTTTCCTTTATTCTTGAGGACATCTTCCTGTGTGTCCTTGGGGGAGTAGACTCTTCCACTTCTAGTCATGCCCCCAATGCCGGCTATGTTTGTTATTTCCTCTTTTATTGGTGAAGATTCCCCGTATCGCCACGATATAGCTTTATTTAATTTGTAGGGGAAAGGACATGGCATAAATAATCGCATTGGTGTCCTTGCCCCCTCTTCTTTATTCTTGAGGACCAACGACCGAGGCTTATTTTCCTCTTGCGGTGAGTCGACCGTTGGGGTAAGCTTTATTAGGAGTGGCTTTCTCTCCATTCTTCTGATTTAGAAGACGCGTTAGTTAATCCTTCCTTTTTATTATCTTATTTATTAAGTGTGAAGGAGGGGAAATTAAATATGCAAATGAATGTTTATGCATGCGAGTAGACAGTCATTTGAATAAAGAAGATTTTATTTATTTGACAGAAGGTGTACATTCCCCTATTCTATACTGCGAAGCAACTTTTGGCAAAAGCGGAAAACTTTAAAGAAACCCACAGGCGGGTCTTGATCCCTCTATAGTTCTCTCTCGGCTTCCCGGACATGACGAGCAAGTGCTTCGCTCTACTTGCGGACCGCCTGACTCATATCTTCACTATACTGCTGAGCCTCTTTGATCTTTGCCTCTTGATGAATGACCAAGGCTTGTAGTTCATCGAGCTTCGCAACGGCTCGGTCTTTCTCTTGTAGTACTTGGTCGTACTGAGCTAGCCCGTCTCTTTCTTTGCAGCGTAGCTCAGCGAGACTTCTGTTGAGTCTCCGGTTGGCCTCTCGCTCTTGGCGGATATCTAACCGAGTCTTGGTGAGCTCTTGCGACAACTCCTTGATCGTTTGAGCCTGCTTTGATGATTTGGCCTCAAGGCGTGCTGACTTGGCGGTTATTTCCTGGAGTTGGCTATCCGAACTGGTTCTGGCAGTTTTGGATGCTTGGATAGCTTGTTCATTGGAGTCAGCACACTGGTCCTTGAGGCGCTCTATTTCATGATCCTTTTTCTTGCCTTGCCTTTGCAGACCGTCTATTGTGAGGATAGATGCTTGTTCTCTCTCTTCAAGGGCCCTCATCTAGGCTCCCATGATTTCTATCCTCTGGGTCAAGGCGTTAATTTGAGCCTGCAGCCCTTCACTATTGGCGTTTGTAGTGGGTGTGGTGGATGGTTGATCCATCCCTCTTCTCTTTCTCCACGCCTCATAGTCACTGGTGACAGCCACCCGAGCTTTTCCTAGCTCTCTGTCCCCCATATAGACTGGCCTCTCCCATGCTTTTCTCACAGCTAGTGAGTTGGCGATTGTGCATGGGTCTCCAAAGAAGCACAGTCCTCCGAGCTCTCCCCGAGAGATAGTAGTTTGGGTCCTCATGAGCTGCCTCATAGCTACTCTAGGTGAGTAGGCTATGCAACCCCTGAGTCCTATCAAGGGTACGCTCGGATAGTCCCCACATCTGATGAGAACGGGGCCAGGTCAGAACCAAGGGCAGACCCAGGATAAACTGTTGGCATCCTTTTGTTTCCACTCGTCCCTCCATTCTGTAGTCAGGCGTCATTGGAGGGGGATCTTGGAGAAGCTCCTTAAAGGGTCGGGGAATATCCCCATGTGGCTGGAGGCGTAGAGGTGCGTGGCACTCCACACAAATAGTAATGAAGAGCAGCAGCGGAGTGTTTTTCCTTGCTTCTGGTGGCAGAACTCCACCGAGAGCAAGGTGTCGGCAAGAATGCGAAGTGGAAGGGGAACAAGACCGTCCATGATGGCCTGATCTACTGATCTACTGTCCCAAGCGAAGAAGGCGTCCATGACGGCCTGATCTACTGTGTCGAAGTGGAAGGGGAACAAGACCGTTCCAAAAATTATGAGTGCCAGGGTTTTGTTGAAGGCAACCCACTCTGCCCTTTCATCCAGGTAGGACAGGTGGTCTTCTAGCATTGATACTTTCCAACCCTGGGCGTTCCCCTTCCTTATCAGGGTACTCTGCCGGAATGGTAGCTGAATAAGGGCAGCGACTGGTGCTGCAGGAGTATATGCCTCGTGGCGGATATGGACCCCAGCTGATTTGGGCCATTTCAACATGGTTTCAAAGTCAGCGCGAACCTCTGACGGCATTGCCGCGCTCAGCCGTTCCAGCCTCTCAGTATGGAAACAGGGAATATCCACCTTCTTTGGCTGTCTACTAGTCCCCTCCATTTCTAAAACCAAAATGCATGTTTGATGAAAATGATGCTTATTTGAATGAATGTAAGTGTTTTTATTTTCCTATTTATCATGTTTTTCTACATGATGTATGCTAATTGCGTACATATTTTTTTTTATTGAAGAATAAACTATCTATATGAATGTTTTATGAGTGTAATATTTTTGGACCAGGTCTTATTTTGGAAATGGATTTTTATTTTGATGTTGTTTTGATTATTTTATTTGTTTGTTTTATAGCCTTTTATCTCTTCTGTCGGAACTGCGTGGCTACTTAGCTTACAAAGAACCTGAAACCAGGCTAGCTAAAAGGCAGACTGTCCGAGATAAAATATGGCTTTATGAAAAAGAATATTTAGCGTCCCTTATCTCTTCTGTTGGAACTGCGTGGCTACTTAGCTTACAAAGAACCTGAAACCAGGCTATCTAAAAGGCAGACTGTCCGAGATAAGGGTGTTTATTTGTGAAAATATTTTGGTTTTTGTTTTGTTGTTTGTTTATGCTATGCAACAGACAAATGCAACAAACATATGCACACACAATTCGATCATCCACGAACAGGCGAGAATTCGTTTTTATCACGAGGTAGGGTTTTCCTGCAGAAAAGTGCATTGGCGAGGGTTGGTTCAAACTGTTCTCACCAGGCTAAGGCCCCCAAGGTGCCCCCATTATAGGGTCCCCACTCTCCAGCCGTCCAACTATGCTTAGCACTAAGGCCGTAGTCAGTCTTGTTGCCAAAAGAGGAAGGTTTCCGATCACACTGGTGGGCTCAAGGCCCTCACTACAGCGAACCGTACCTGCCACCCACTCCCTATGGTTTTCTCACTTGCCCCCGGGTATAGAGGGAACTGTAGTGTGCAAGGGTTTGTGTACAGTTTGTATTTCACACAATTGTGCAAGTATAAACAAGCAACAGTTATTAAAGCCAAACCGTAAAACATGTTATAATACAAGTTAAGGGCAAAAAGCGTTATTTTCTTGGTTTATTTTTTTTTAAGCCGGCCCATCACTAAATGGGATCAACTCTCGAGGCTTCCCCAGTGGAGTTGCCATCTGTCACCGCCGTCAAAAAGAGGTGGTCGGAGCGATGCGATGGTTTCGACCCTTTTGATTTTTCGTGTTTTTTATGGGTGGTTACAACGCCTTTAGGTTGTCCGATAACCGGGCTAACCTAGGGGCAA
Organism: Sphenostylis stenocarpa; assembly: GCA_963425845.1. Lineage (NCBI taxonomy): Eukaryota > Viridiplantae > Streptophyta > Magnoliopsida > Fabales > Fabaceae > Sphenostylis > Sphenostylis stenocarpa. The sequence goes on along the minus strand of OY731401.1, from coordinate 32,446,359 downwards.
GGTTTTCGAAAGGTCATCCTTGGGTTGTCCGATAACCGGGCTAACCCAAGGACTAATTTTGAGGGGTTCTATGGAGTCGCCACCGATGTTTTTACCGGAAACATCGGAAAAGGGGTTTTAAAAAGGTGTTGGTTTTCGAAAACCAACTTTGGTCATTAGAACCAGAGTTGGGTGAGGGAGTTAGTTACGTGTAAAGGAAGTATTAGTTCCTTTACTACGCCCCTTTCGGGTTCCCTATGATAGGAAGTATTGCCCTTTTTATTTTGCGGAATTTTAAAGTTATATCTACATGGCCCTAATCTATTGCATAATTTAAAATTAAAGCAGTAAAAGTAGAGAGGGAGAATTTAAACCTCCGAAGCAAGCTTTTATTTTATTTCTTTAAAAGAAATGGGTGCTTTTTGGCAGCCATTCACTCTACACGACGCTGGAAACTCTTCTAGACGCCGAAAAATGCTCACAAAAGCACTCAGAACCTCTGGAAATGCGTCGAAGGGATTCTAGAGAGAAGTTTTAGAGAGAAGGGAGAGCTAAAGCTGTGTGGTGTGTGGAAATGAGGGGGGGAGAGCCCCCTATTTATAGGTTTTCGCGCCTGCCAGTGGCAAGACCGCTGTTCTCGTCTGACAGGGTCAAGACCGCCGTCTCGCCCAACGAGACCGTCATCTCGTCATGCCAAAGTGGCGAGACCGCCGTCTCGCCAAACGAGACGACGGTCTCGCCATTTGCGTGAGGCGAGACGGCGGTCTCGATTTTGAGACGGCGGTCTCGTCCCAAGAAGGCGAGAAAACTTATTTTTTGTGCAGAAAATCCTTCCTATCCTATTATGGGGCCTAATAGTCTCTCCTAGTGGCTTGTTAGGCTTCGTCCATCTTCAAATAGGAGGTCTTCTACTCTTTATTTGGAGGTGGGGCAAGATTTGGGGTCTACAAGCTTGAAATGTGACGAGTTTATCATTTGTCACAAACTTGACTGTCGCCACCGTCCGTTCCGACGTCTAGGGACATCTCAAACGTTTATGCGAGCGGTCGTGAAAAGATGGTTTAGACTCCCGTTTTTTTGTCAAAATATGTTCATTGCTTCCGAGGTGCTCAATAACTGAACTATCCTCTAATAAAAGTAAGGTTTTCGAAAAGGGGTTCTTTTGGAGTCGCCACCAATGTTTTAACCGTAAACATTGGAAAAGGATAAAAAGGCATTGATTAAAAACCAAACTTGGCCATTATAACCAGAGTTGGGTAAGGGAGTTAGTTACGTGTGGGGAAGGTGTTAGCACCCCACAATGCCCCTTTCGGGTTCCCTATGACGGATTAATTCATTTAAGTAAAGATTACGAGAAATTACGCGATTACCCTATTTTATTGCATAATATTAAAAATGGCTATCTACATGACTTTATTTCATATTGCATACATAAAGTAGTATATAAAGCAGTAAAGGAGAAGAGAATTGAACAGAACCTCCGTAGCAAGCTTTGTATTGCGAATCTTTTAACTGTGAGGATGCGTTTTGGCAATCCCCCGCTATACAAAGACTCTCCTCTCCAAATACAAGATCGACTCGACTAAATTTTTACAGAAGAATCAAATGCTGGAATATGATTCCTTAATTGATTGTTACCTTATTAAGGCAATCAGAGAGTTCATTCGAAGAAGGAAGAGAAAAGACAAGTACTGGGAATTGTCTGGTGTGTCCAAAAGTGGCAAATGAGCCTCCTATTTATAGTTTTTCGCAGCCTGGCGATTTGGGACGGCCATCTGGGTTGGGACGGCCGTCTGGGTTGGGACGGCCGTCCCAATTGAATATTTTGCCTTTGGGTCCACCCCTTGAAGTGTAGGATGGGCAGTCTCACTTGGGACGGCCGTCCCACTTGGCCAGGGTAGTTTGGGACAACCGTCTCACATTTGGGACGGCTGTCTCAACCTGTTTTGGCCAACCTTTGTGTTCTGGGACCCCCGGGAAGCTTTCCTTGCCTTATTCGGACGTCGGTTGATGCCAATAGATGCCCGTTGAAGCTTTATCTTCATATAGGAAGTCTTATCAGCCTTTATTGAGATGTCAGGCGAGCTTTATTTTGTTATAGGAAGTCTCTTTAGCCTTTATTGTGAGGCCGGACAAAATTAGGGGTCTACAGCTGCCCCCCCTTGACCTGCCTAGCTAATTTGTTGGTTTAATATGCCGAAAAAATTAGTTGGTAGGGGAAGGAGTTTAACCCTTTTGCCCGGTTATCCTTCAGATGCTTCTTTGCTGATCCTCCGGATGATAAATATTTTTGATAGGTACCAACCCCTATTTGGTTTGAGCCTTACTTTATAAGGCTCTGGTGAGTACTTACCCTCACCAGGTATGAGTCTATATTTCACTAGACTCTTGTGGGTACCTACCCCCACTAGGTATGGACCTTGTCCTGCAATGTTTTGGTGAGTACCTACCCTCACCTGGTATGAGTCCGCATTTTGCTAAACTCTTGTGCGTACTTACTTCCGAGGTGCTCAACACTTGAACTATCCTCTAATAGAAGCAAGGTATTTGCAACCCATTTTTGGTAATGCTCTGGTGAGTATTTTACTCCACCTGATGCATTCTGCTAAATTATTGATGAGTACCTTCCCTCATCCGGTATAAACCTTACTTTATAAGGTTTTGATGGGTACCTACCCCCACCTGGTACGAATCTGCATTTTGCTAGATTCTGATGAGTACCTACCCTCATCCGGTATAAACCCTATTTTATAAGGCTTTGGTGGGTACCTACCCCCACCTGGTACGAATCTGCATTTTTGCTAGATTCTGATGAGTACCTACCCTCATCCGGTATAAACCTTATTTTATAAGGCTTTGGTGGGTACCTACCCCCACCTGGTACGAATCTGCATTTTTGCTAGATTCTGATTAGTACCTACCCTCATCTGGTATAAACCTTATTTTATAAGGCTTTGGTGGGTACCTACCCCCACCTGGTACGAACCCTATTCTATAAGGCTCTTGTGGGTACCTACCCCCACTTGGTACGAACCCTATTCTATAAGGCTCTTGTGGGTACCTACCCCCACCTGGTATGAACCCTATTCTATAAGGCTCTTGTGGATTTTACCCCCCCACCTGGTGCGAACCCTATTCTATAAGGCTCTTGTGGGTACCTACCCCCACCTGATACGAACCCTATTCCATAAGGCTCTAGTGGGTACCTACCCCCACCTGGTATGAATCTGCATCTTGCTAGATTCGGATGAGTATCTTATCCTCATCAGGTACGAACCCTATTCTATAAGGCTCTCGGGATGCTCTTTTTGGCATACAATCTTTTAATTGATGAGTACAAACCCTCATCCGGTTTTTGGAGAAGTGTTGGTGGCTTACTGTCTTTGATCATGCGCCTATTCCATGGGGAATGATTTGATTTTTCTTTTTTGATTTCTCTGTTTTAGTCATCCGGCTTTGCCGGGGATTTTTGTTTTTGGCTTTTCTTTTTAGCCATCCGGTCTTTGTCGGGGATTCTTTATTTTTGGCTTTTCTTTTTAGCCATCCAGTCTTGGCCGAGGATTCTTTGTTGATTGCCTCTTTTTAGGCAGGAATCCTCTGGGGATTTGGGCTTTCTGTTGATTGTGCCTCTTGATTAGGCAGATGCTTCACTAATAATGAATACTTTATGCTTTGGGCTTGTATTGCCTCTTGCATAGGTTGACTTCCCATTTCTTGGGGATATTAGTTCTTTTCTTGTCTTAGGCAGAAGCTTTGTTGGGAGTGAGGACTTTGCATCTCACTGGGAATATCCATATTGGATATTTCAGGTGATTAACTCCCTGAGGGTATGAATTTGTAGTTTGCCTTTGCTGGTAGGCTTGCTGGGGATTTTTCTTTTTGGTGATCCACCAGGGATTTGATCATTTTCTGGAGATCTATTTTGAATTGCCCCCTAAGGAGGAATGGAGTTTTTGACTCCTTTGTTTTGAGCTGGCTTTGCCTATGCTTTTATTCCTGCTGGGGAATGGGTTTTTACCTTTTTTCTCGCGATTTGTATCTCTTTTTCGCGATTTGGCTTTTACATATGTGCGCCTTTTATGCACATTGGTTTTTTCTTTGGATGAAAAGATATTATTTTTTCTTTTCTCTTTTTGGTGATCCCTGGGGAATTTTTCTTTACTTCTTGGGGATCCAATCCTTGATTTGATTTAGTCTTGAGTTCCTGACTTTGTGAGGCTCTTTATTGAGCGGAATGAAGAAATTTTCTTCTTTTTGTCTTTTTGTAGACTTTTCTTGATATGCTTCTACTTGGAGATTTTTATTTGGCCTTTTTTCGTTGTGGCCTCTATTGGGGAATGAAAGTTTTTTCTTTTTCTTTCTTTTTCGTTGCCCCCTGGTGATATGGAGGATTTGACTCCGTATTTTCTTTGATGGACTCTTGTGTAGTCCTTATTCTCCTTTGGGGAATAAAGTGGAGATCCTTGTATGAGTGTGCTTGATGACTCATGTGGTGATGCTGCTGAGTCGTGAGGTAGTCTTTTTATTCTGCCTCTGGAGTAGGCAAGGATCCTCTTGGGGATTATCAAGCCTTTCCATTTGGCCTTTCTGTTTTGATGGCTTCCTTCTTTTTTTTTTTTTTTTTTTTAGATAGAAGGTTAGAGCTAGTTTCCTTGAAGCTCTTTGTTGGAAAAGTCTTGATTTTGCCTTTCGCGATTTTGATTTTCATATGGAGACTGGATTCTAGCGCCTCCTGTTTTCAATCACAAGTATGGAGACTAGCCTCCTTATATGCATGTTTATTATTCTTATTTGAAGAAAATTATTTTTCTTGATTTTGACAAAGTCGTATTATGCAACTACTTTGTGTGTGGATGTCCTAAATGCAATCTATTTATATATATTTTTGATGTACTTAGAAAGTAACTGGCCTTCTCCCGTTGGCTCCTTATGAATACGCCGATGGGCTCCTCCTTTATGACCATGATGATGGGCTCATCTTTTACTCATCTTTTGGTTTTAACCCTATCTTTTGCCTAGACCGCCCTTTACGGGTTTTCGATCTAGCGGGTTGCCTTAATTTTTGTCTAGAATATCTTAGGGGGCTTTTGCCTTATCTTTTGCCTAGACCGTTCTCTTTGTTATTTTCTTATTATTATTTTTTTGCTTCCCTTTTTTAGATGCATGTTTGATCTTTGATTAAAAGTCTTTGCGTATATTTATGATTTATCAATAAAGAGGCATTTCCATAATATTTGGTCAAGAGAAAGGAAATGAAAGGGAATTTTATTGATAAATGTGCAAAAGTTTATTTATTTTATAGAAGGATTTCAAAAGGTATTTCGAAGAATGGGTGGTCGGGGTTGGCTATACTGTATAGGCTTAAACAGTCATATCCATGATATCTGCCCCCTGGTTCTCCTAATTGCTTCATTTGAGATGCCTAAGCTCAGAGTGAAGACTATGCAGACTGCTTGCTTCTGGAAGAATGTTATCTTAGCCGCCTTTTCAGTTTTTGACTAAAGTAACCATTGCTCTTAGTTTTTTTTTTTTTTTTTTTACCTTTACTTTTTGCC